>JAJIBD010014967.1:0-20950 GCA_021461705.1 Cryptotis parvus
CAAAGGAGTCTGAGCTGTGTTCTTTCTGCCTCTTTTAGCGCTGACTGTGAAGTTTCTGACCAAGAGGTTCATCAGTGAATACGACCCCAACTTGGGTAAGATACCCCCGAGCCCCTCCTCGGCCCCGCCCCACTTGGATCCCTGCCCTCACCTAGAGGGTCCAGCATGACCACGCCTGCCCCTCTGCGGGTCAAGGCAGGGACCCCCAGAATGAGTCACTCTGGAAGCACAGTGTAAGTTCCAGAACAAAGCCTCCCCAGATAACACCCAGACGGGAGAGTGCAGAGTTGATTGAGCAAGAACGTGAGGGCTGACGAGACTTAAACGACCAATCAGAGAGGCGGAGATAGCACAGGGTGAAGGCGTGCGTTCACGTGGCTCACCTGGAAGGATCCCAGGCACTGCCGGTCCCGAGCATCGCAGGGTACTGCCCTGAGCACCCCACCCTGGTACTGCTGGCTTAGCCCGTGCAGTCCTGGGCACCACAGAGATTCTGCATTGAATCTCCAGCCTGATTGACTGAGAATTGCCAGGAGGGGCCCTGGGCCTCTTAAGTACTCCCCAAAAAAAAAAAACAAACAAGGATTAAAACACTGCCCAGCCGGGAGGGCGTTTGCCTTGTACACGGCTGACCCAAGTTTGATTCCCAGCATCCCGTATGGTCCCCGAGCACCGCCAGGAGTGATTCCTGAGTGTAGAGCCAGGAGTAACCCCCTGAGCATCGCCGGGTGTGACCCAAAAAGCGGAAACAAAACAAAACAAAACACTATTTAGGGTCTGGAGCGATAGCTCAAGTGATGGAGCACATGCCTAACATGAATTTTATTCTCAGCACTGACTACCCTCTGCCCCTTCCCCACTGCTGGGTATGGCCCCTAGGAACATTTTTTTTTCTAGGAACATTTTAAACATAGGCTGGAGAGATCGTACAGTGGGCAGGAAACTCACCTTGTATGCAGCCCACCAGGGCTTTATTGCTGACATCCCATATGGTCCCCCAGGCCCCAAGACAAGTGATTCCTGAGTGCAGAGCCAAGAGTAAGCTCTGGGTACAGTCATTGCAGCCCAGAAACCACAATCATAAAACACACAGGGACCGGAGCAATAGCATAGCGGTAAGGTGTTTGCCTTGCACCTGGGTGACCTGGGTTCGATTCCCTGGTATCCCATATGATCCCCCTAGCGCCGCCGGGAGTAAATCCTGAGTGTAGATCCAGAAGTAACCCTTGAGCATTGCCAGGTGTGACCCAAAAAGAACACATAAACACACACACACACACAGAACACAGAACACAGAACATCCATTCCCATTAAGCATTTTTTTTCAAGATAGTCTGTTGATGTTTGAGAAATCCTCTAGTTGTGTAGCTTTTTTTTTTTTTTTTGCTTTTTGGGTCACACCCAGCAATGCTCAGGGGTTTCTCCTGGCTCTGCACTCAGGAATTACTCCCTGGTGGTGCTCGGGGACCATATGGGATGCCAGGGATTGAACCCCCGGGCCAGCATGGGCCAGCCGTGTGCAAGGCAAACACCCTACCCACTGGGCTATCTCTCCGGCCCCTACTTGTGTAGCTTTTGACGCCCATACACACAAAACTTGTTTTATAGCCGTATCCCGGAGCAGTGGGAAGAGAGACTCGGGTCAAAGCCGAGTGGTAATCCTGGCTCCGCCCCTATTGGCTGGGCAGCCTCAGGGCAGCCGGAGAACCTCTCTGACCTCGTCTCCTCTCCCATGAGTGGACATAAGGATACCCAGGTTTGGGCCGGGTAAATCTCTGGCAGCCTTGTGGTTCCCCTACTCCTACAAGGAGTAGTCCTTGAGGGAAGAGCCAGGAATAAGCCCTGTGCACCATTGGGTGTGGCCCAGAAACACAACCAAGAGAAAGAGAGAGGGGCGGAGAGTGATAGCACAGCTGGTCAGCCTTTGTCGTGCATGGGCTGAGCCCTTGGATTCTTTCACCCTTTGATCCCTGGCACCACTTATGGTCCCTGAGGGCAGGAGCCAGGAGCAAGCCCTGAAACCACGGGTTTGGCACAAAAATAAACAAAAAACGGGGCGTTCAGACCGGCCCCACCCCCGGCGGCCAGACCAACGGGTACAAAAAAAAAAAAAAAAAAAATAGAGACTTAGAGAAGGTCTGTAAGGTTTAACAAAGACATCAGGGGCTGGAGCAATAATATAGCGGGAAGGGCGCTTGCCTTGGGTTCAATCCCCAGCATCCCATATGGTCCCTGAGCACCACCAGGAGTAATTCCTGAGGGGCTGGAGCGATAGCACAGCAGCTAGGGTGTTTGCTTTGCATGTGACCAACCTGGGTTCAACCCTCGGCATCCTATATGGTCCCCCAAGCACCGCCAGGAGTAATTCCTGAGTGCAGAGCCAGGAGTAACCCCTGAGCATTGCCGGGTGTGACCCAAAAAAGCAAAAACAAACTAGTCAAAACACCAAAGATCTTCCCCAGAACCCCAGAGGGCTGCTTGGTCAAGTTAGGGGTGCAGGGGAGGTACCCTTGCCGGCAGCCCCTGAGGGGTCTGTTCCCAGCTTGGCTCCCTCACTGTGCAATGACCCCCCAGGTGCTGAGGGGGGTCCCTGTCTCATGAGGGAGTGGGGAACAGTGCTAGATGCTGCTGGAGCACAGAGGTGGTGGGGGAGCCATACGTGAAATTCAGTTGAGTGAGGGAGAATCAAGGCTGGGGCCTGGGGGCGTCGGGATTGCACAGCAGGGCTCTCTGGCGCGTGGAAAGCGGCTCCGTGCACAGGCGGTGCCTTGAGGGTAGATCCAGTCCTGCAAAAGATTATGCGTGAAGGGGCATTTTTATTCTAAAAATGTGTTTTTTCTTTATCTGGATTGATTTTTAATTTGTTTTTGGGCCACACCCAGTGGTGATCAGGGCTTACTCCTGGCTTTGTGCTCAGGGATCACTCTTAGCCGTTCCACATGGAGTGAACGAAATTGGGGCCAGAGCAATAGTACTGCTGGGGAGCACATTTGCCTTGCATGCAGCCGACCTGGACTCAATCCTCGGCATCCCATATGGGACCCTGAGCACTCCCAAGAGTAATTCCTGAGTGAAGAGTCAGGAATAATTTCTGAGCATTGCAAATGTGACCTAAAAGCCAAAAATTTATAAAAAAAAGTAGAAGAAAAGAAGAAATCAAGTCCTGGTCAGCCACGAGCAAGGCGAGCACTTACCCACTGTACTATGGCTCCCACCCCTCTCTGGAACTTAACTGTGACTGTGCCTCCTGGATTTTATCTGGCGCCATCTCCTGGCTGTCCCCTCTCTGCCCCCACTCAAGACCCCACACTCGCCCTCCTACCCCAGGAACCTCTCAGAGCAGATTTGCTGATCTTGGCAGCAGGTGCTGAGGGTTACCTGGGCTGGTGCTGATCAGTTACGGTGGCCTCTGGGCTCCGTCTACTCCAAGGGCCTTGGACACGGAGATGTGCCCAGACACTTGCCTCTGAAAGCAGCTGGGGACCGTTTGCTGTATCTGTCACCCTGGCCCCGCTGTGGGCATCTGGAGCCACAGCCTGCGTTTCTGTGGGCACCAACAAGGCCCACTCACCTTCTTCCTCCTCCTCTTATGTGGCCACACCTTGCAGTGCTCAGGGCTGGTCCGGGCTCTGCATTCAGGAATCACTCCTGGTGGGGCTCATGCAAGGCTAGTCCTGACCCCTGTACTCACTGTCCCTGCAGCCTGGAGTCAGCTCTTAAGGGACGAGAAATTACTCCCCACCCCCTCAAGGTTCTCCCAGGAGCTTGAGCCCAGAGAGACCCGGGTTATTTATTGCCATTTCCAGCCTGAGCCCAGATCATTTAGATGCCCTGAAACAGGCAGCTGGGGCAGGCCTGAGAAGAGCTTCTAGCATCTCCCTCACTTTACAGGTAGAGAAATTGAGGCTTAATGATTTGCCCAAGTTCTGGAGAACCTGAGATCCAAAGGAAGATGAGCACACACAGCCCATGCAGGGCCCTGTGCCCACAGCAGTCTGGTGCCCACAGCAGTGTGGTGCCCACAGCAGCGCAGTGCCCACAGCAGTCTGGTGCCCACAGCAGTCGGCCCAGCAGGCAAGAGCAACAGCTGGCCCACAGCAGTCTGGTGCCCACAGCAGTCTGGTGCCCACAGCAGTCGGTGCCCACAGCAGTCTGGTGCCCACAGCAGTGCTGTGCCACAGCAGTGCGGTGCCCACAGCAGTGCCGTGCCCACAGCAGTGCGGTGCCCACAGCAGTGCGGTGCGGCTACTCTGGCTCTGGGCACTTGGGCTCCCCGTGCCTTGGCGTTCCCCATCTGTTCTTTCTCTCTCCACCCCCCTCTCTTTACTCTCCCCTTCTGTTTCCCTCCAGCCCCTCCCCCTCACCTCCATTTTCACTCCTTTCTCCCCTCTCCCCCTTCTCTTTTTTTTTTGCTTTGGCACACCGCAAGCTCAGGGCGTTTCCCTGGCTCTGCACTCAGGAATCACCCCTGGCGGCTCGGGGACCATATGGGATGCCGGGGACGAACCGGCCAGCATGGGCCGCCACGGCAAGGCAAAGCCACCCACTGGACCACCAGCCCGCCCCTCCCCTTTCTTTCAAGGTACAAAGTGTCTCACACATGCTAAGCGAGTGTCACTGTCCCTACCTGCAAGCCTTGTTGCAGGTTGTGAATGAGGTGGGTGGGAGGGTCTGTGGAAGAGAGTGTGTGTGTGAGTGTGAGTGTGTGTGTGTCTAGGAGCAACCCAGTACTCTGTGTGTGTGTGTGTGTGTTAGACACGTCTCTGTGTGTGTGTGTCTAGGAGCAACCCAGTACTCTGTGTGTGTGTGTCTAGGAGCAACCTAGTTTTCTGTGTATGTGTGTGTGTGCACTCCAGGAGCACTGTAGTACCCTATGTGTGTGTGTGTGTGTGTGTGTGTGCTTTGCAGTGCTCGGGAGCACCCAGGACCTGTCCTCTCGCAGGGTGGGCAGCTCCCCGCTTCTGAGCCGTCCGCAGCTCACACTGTCCGGCCAAGTCTCTGTTGGTACAACACTGCTTGGATGCAGTGTTGGGAGGACGCCGCCGGGCCCAGCCCACACAGGACGGAACAGACAGGGCTTAGAGCAGGGGTGAACCACACTGCCCAGGGGGTCCCCAGAGACCAGCAGGAGGGACTCGTGCTGGCAGGAGAGGACACTACTGGAACCCCCTCGGGGGCCTCCCTGTGAGCGGGTGCGGGCGCTGGATCCAGACTTCTGGGGCTTCTTCCCGCTGCCAGTGTCAGCAGCCTGGACTTTGGGCCCCTCCAGGAGGCTCTGCAGAAACGGCAGCCCAAGTTCGAGCCCCCAGGGTGCATGTGCTGGGCGGCGTCCTCCGGGTCTCACTCTGGTCTCTCAGGGGCGCTGTGCCACGGGCCCACAGGAGACGAAGGCGGGGCTCATGCTCTTCCTGTGGGTGCCTGTTGAGGGCCCCTGGGCTGTGCCTGCTGGGGGCCCCTGGTGCACTAAAGGGGTCCGCCCCATGGGCAGGAGACAGGAGAGGCCGGGCGAGAGGAAGCCTCGGGAACTGTGCTGCTTGGCCCAAATATAGCTAAAAGTTTGGGGCATATTTTCCATTCAGTTGGTTTTTTTTTTTTTTTTTTGAGTCTATGAATAAGAGCAGCTATTTAGCCAAGTCCCCAGAGCAGGCTGGGGACAGGAGCTGGGATTTCTGCTGGCAGCTGGCTTGGGTCCAGGCCATGCGTGGCCGCCAGCAGCCCTCAGGGAGGACCTAACCAGGCCTGGGGTGCTCTGCTCGTAGGGGCCGCAGCAAGGAAGGCAGAGTGAGAGACCCCAGTTCTTTGGGGTCCTTCAGGAGGGTTTGGGAGGGGGTTTCCGATGAGGCTTAGAGGTGCCCCCTGCATGCCTGGGCACTCGCAGCCTCCCCTCGGAGGGCTGAGGCCATAAGAACCAAGGAGGAAAAAAAGGAAGCTCTCATGAAATCCAAGTAAGGGGCACAGCTGGCTTCAGGGATGGGCACCAATGTGGAGCCCCTGGTCATCTGTCTGGGAGGCGTGAGGGTAGAGTGCAGCCGGGGAGGGGGGAGGGCACACCGGAACTTGCTGTGCTATTTGGTACCTTCTTCCTGATGCTAAAATTATTTCTAAGTAAAAGTATAGGGGCCAGAGTGATAGCACAGCGGGTAGGGCATTTGCCTTGCACGCAGCTGACCCAGGTTCATTCCCGGCATCCCATATGGTCCCCGAGCACCGCCAGGAGTAATTCCTGAGTGCAGAGCCAGGAGTAAACCCTGAGCGTTGCTGGGTGTGACCCAAAAAGCAAAAAAAAAAAAAAAAAAAAGTATAAAAGGGCCCCCAGGAACATGACCAGCCTGAAAACATAAAAATGTGTCAAGGTTTCAAAGAATAAATGGCATCCACTGTCTTATTGCGGGGATGGGGTTGGAGCCACACCTGCGGTGCTCAAGGCAGTTTCCAGTTCTGTACTGAGGGTGAGGGGGTCGCTCCTGGCTATGTTCTGGGGAACTACTGAAGGCAAAAATGTGCGTCCCGCCCAGGGAGGCTCTCTCCGCCCTGAGTACTCACTGTGTTTTGTCTGGGGCCGCACCTGGCAGTGCTCAGGGCTTACTCCCCTGGCTCTGCTCTCAGGGATCACTCTTGGTGGGCTCTGGGGGGGGGTGGGCCATAAGGGGTGCCAGGGATCAAACTCAGCCTAGCCCTGTGCAAGGCGAGCACCGCTGCACTATCCCCGGCCCAGAACTCACGTGGTTTTATTTTGGGGTCACACCCAGTGATGCTCAGGGGTTACTCCCAGCTCTGCACTCAGGAATTACTCCCGGCAGGGCTGAGGACCATATGGAATACCGGGAATCAAAGCCAAGTTAACCGTGTGCAAGGCAAGTGCCGTACCCACTGTACTATTTTTTTTGGGGGTCACACCAGCGACACTCAGGGGTTACTCCTGGCTCTGCACTCAGAATTACTCCTGGCAGTGCTTGGGGACCACATGGGATGCCGGGGATTGAACCCAGGTTGGCCCTGTGCAAAGCAAACGTCCTCCCTGCTGTGCTATTGCTCCGGCCCCACCCACTGTACTATTGCTCCGGCCCCATAACTCTTTTTTATGGAGTGTAAGTTTGACACTGTTTAGCTGATTTATTTGAGAAATGATATTCAAATTGACCTAATGGATTTGAGGGGGAAATTGAGAGTGTATTCAGAGATTGGAATAGCCAGACCATGTCCACGCCCGCGGCTCTCAGTTCACTGGACAGCTGGCAGAGGACCGTGTGTAAAAGCTTCTGGACCCCTGCAAGCCTCTACCCCAGCCCCCCCCCCCCATGCACAGGCCTCTGTTGCTCGTCTCTCCTGGCGGGGCAGAGCAAGCAGCGAGGTGCTCTGGGAGGGGCGGCAGAGACTCAGGCTGTGCTCACAGACCCTGGATCACGTCCCGTCCCCCCAGCATGTTCTGTGAGTGGCCCCTGATGCTCCTGGGCAGGAGGTTCTGCCTGGGCTGTCCACAGGTGGTGAGGCGAGGCCTTCCCCGGGCTGCAGCTCAGCCGGACTGGGGGTCCCGCAGTGAGAAGCCCTGAGACTCAGGCCTAGGCCCCAACTGTGGGCAGGGGGCCCGCCCGCCCCTGCCCTTACCTGGCTGAATGTCTGTTGTAGAAGACACCTACAGCTCCGAGGAGACTGTGGACCACCAGCCTGTGCGCCTGAGAGTCATGGACACCGCAGACCCGGTAATGCCCACGACTGCCGCCTCCCTACCCGTCGGTGTCCTGGGCATCGTCTCCTGCAGGCCAGCGTTGCCCTCTGACCCCGATGAGGCTTTGACCTCTCTGGGCCCAGGGCTTGGGGACACTGGGTGCTTGTTGGGGTCCCCGAGACCCTGAGCTCCGGGGCACGGTGCCCAGGCACACATTAGCAGGCGACACCATGCCCCTCCGCCCACACGCCCTGGACACACACACACACACACACACACACACACACAGCCCCCACCACGCCAGAAACTAAAGGGGCTCCATCACCCGACCCCATACCGGAGGTGCCCGGAGCTAGCCCTGTCTGGGGGGAGGCCAGTCCCTCGGGACTCCCGGCCAAGGTCTGGGGCTGGGGGGGGACAGTGCCCCAGACAGTGCCTTCTTTCACCTGCTGCCAAGTGTCCCTTTGAAATGGGCTGTTCTGGGAACAATACACAAAGCCGGGGGGGCCTGGCCTGGGAGGGTCAGGTTCAGGCCTTCACCGGTTCCTTCCTCGCCCCAGGACACCCCCCAGAACTGTGAGCGCTATCTGAACTGGGCACACGCCTTCCTGGTGGTGTACAGCGTGGACAGCCGCCAGAGCTTCCGGGGCAGCAGCGGCTACCTGGAGCTGCTGGCCCTGCACGCCAGGGAGACGCAGCGCAGCTGCCCGGCCTTGCTCTCTGGGCAACAAGCTGGACATGGCGCAGTACAGGTGAGCACAGCTTCTCCACGGCCCTGGCGCGCTCGCCCGTCGGCAGGAGCATCGGGTTATTTCTGGGACGGTGAAACCGCTGAGAGCAGTAGTGCCCCCTCCCCACCCCCACCCACACATACACACACCCGGCCCGCAACACAGTGCGTGAGAGGGGGCAGGTGGGTGCGGGCTTCCAGATAGCCCTGGGAAGGGGCTCGTGGACCACATACGGGCAGGGCAGCGCCTTCCACCCGCTGGACGCCCTACAGAGTCCAGCCTCATCCTTTCTTGCCTCCCTTGACCTGGAGTTCCCAGGCTGCCCCGGCAGACCACGCGGTGACTCGGCTCTGATTGGTTCCTTGTGTCAGGTGACCTCTCTAGGCCAATCAGATCTCTTCAGTCTCGCGAGGGAGGCACAGGTCTTCCTCCTGGCCCCTCCTTGGCGGCCGCAAAGGGTTGCACTGGGTTCAGAGGCCACAGACAGGGCCAGAGGCCGATGACCCCCCAAATGAGGCTGCCTTGTTTGGCTTGGCTGGCGGAGTGTTTGGAAAAAACCTGGGATAGGAACGCAGAGGCGGGCGTGCTCTTCCCTGCTGACCGCTACCACAGCGCCAGGCTCGAGACTGACCTCTCCACTTGCCCAGCGATCCCACCGGCCCTCCCTGACACTGGCCCTGTGCCGCTGGACATCTTCCTCCAGGCTCCCCCAACCTCCCCTGCCCAGGTGGGTCGGTCTGTTCGCTGGAGTTAGCAAGGAGGGCCTAGGTCAGCGGGGCATGGCAGATCAGTGGCCAGGGGAGAGGCCGTCAAAGGCTGCTCAGACCATACTTGGGACCGTACTCCCAAGTTCCTCCCAGGGGGTGGGAGTTGTGGGGTCAGAAGGTGGCCTTGGGACAGGAGCGACAGTACGGGGCAGGACATATGTCTTGCACTCGGCCAGCCAGAGGCAGTCCCTGTCACCCTGTGTGGCTCCCCTGCACTCTGCTGGAGTTAGCCCACGTGTCAAGCCAGGAGTAAGCCCCTGAGTACTGCTGGGTGTGGCCCAAAAACTAAACAAAAGGTTGTGTTTGAAGGCCACAAAGCCCAGACGCTGAGCAAGACGGGTCATGAAGAGGACAGTTCAATATGAAGGAAAAGCAAGCTGCTCTGCCCTTTCCCAAAGCAATTGTCTAACAAGGGGCTTGGAGGCCAACGCCGAGGAATATAGGGAAGCAAAGTAGCATCCGTCCCTCTAAGGACAAGGCATTGCCCATAGCACCATTCCCACTTCTGATCACATCAAAAGTGAACTTGATGGGGGCTGCAGATCTAGTACAGGTAATGCAGAGCTCGATTCTGGCAGCCCCTATGCTCCCCTACGCTCCCCTGAGCACCACCATTCCTGAGTGCAGAGCCAGGAATGACTCCTGAGCTTTTGCTGGTGTAGCCCAAAAAATAAAACAAGAAACCAAACAAACAAAAAAAAACTGGGACCCAAAAAAGTAAATAATAATAATATCAAATAGGGGCCGGGGCGATAGCACAGCGGGTGGTAGGGCATTTGCTTGCATGCAGCTGACCGGGTTCAATCCCCGGCATCCCGTATGGTCCCCCAAGCACCGCCAGGAGTAATTCCTGAGCGAAGAGCCAGGAGTAACCTCTGAGCATCGCCGTGTATGACCCAAAAAAAGCAAAAATAATAATAATATTAAATAGTCTTGCTAAAGGTGTCTTTAGAAGCTGCTGAGTTGAGCAGACACCGGTCTGGGTGGGAGGGGATTATTAGATGGATTATTAGATGTTTTGTCCTGATCCCCCTTTTTTTTCTTTCGGGTCACACCCGGCGATGCTCAGGGGTTACTCCTGACTTTGCACTCAGGAATTACTCCTGGCAGGGCTTGAGGACCATATGGAATGCGAGGATTGAACCCGGGACGGCCGTGTGCAAGGCAAGCGCCCTACCCACTGGACTATCACTCCGGCCCTGTGTTTTTTTGTCGTTATTGATGTTTATTTGTTTCACTTTGGGGCTAGCAGAGCATGCTCAGAAGCTCTTCCTGGCTCTGTGCTCAGCCGTGACCTCTAGCAGTGCTCAGGAGAGCCTATGCAGTGCCGGATAGGAACTGGGTGTGGTGAGGTTCAGAACCAGCCCCTGGACCCCTGGGCTGTCTCAGAGCTGCCCTGGCCCTTTTCACTGTCTCTCCACCTGGTCCCCCC
Organism: Cryptotis parvus; assembly: GCA_021461705.1. Lineage (NCBI taxonomy): Eukaryota > Metazoa > Chordata > Mammalia > Eulipotyphla > Soricidae > Cryptotis > Cryptotis parvus. Next base: position 10,597 of record JAJIBD010014967.1, read on the forward strand.
ACGGGTGCCTTCTCAGCTCCTTCACCATTGCCTTTGGCTCAGAAACCTTTCCCCACAGTTCCCAGGCATCTTTCTCCTCACATCGCGCAGCCCCGGCCACTGGCCTCAGGAAGGGAAGGAGGCAGGGATAAAGGGGGCAGCTCCAGCAGGCGGTGGGACTCAGCCTTGCCGCACTGATCAAGACTTCAGGGACCGTCCCCTCTTCCAGAAACCTGACCTGCCTCAGGTCCCATCTCTTTTTCCTTTCTCTTCAATTCCAATGGTTTTCAGGCCAGAAACTTCCAGAAACGTCCTGCTTTATAACTACCTGGTCACACCCTTCAGAGCTGGTATCGGACCAAGCTGGAAACGAGGCCACTCCTTCCCTCCTCACTCCCCTAGCTAATGTGCCCCGACTTTCTCTCCTGCCCCCGCCTCGGGCAGGTCGCTGAGACACAGGGTCTCTCCAAACCCCTTAGCCTTTCCTCCCAGGATGCCTCGTTCCCGGCTGGAGCTGGCGAGAGCCACTTTCTGCAGCCTCAGCTGGGTGGGCTCTGGGGGGTTGTGCCAGCTGCCGCCTCACCGAGGCCAGGCCGGAGCTCTTGCTCATCTGCTGATTCTCCATCTTCCTAACAGCCCTGGCTGGCAGCTCCTGATCCCCTTTTACTGATGGCAGCGTGATCCCCAGAGAAGTGCGGGGAGGGGGATGTTGCCCCAGGCCTGACTGACTCTGGCCCTGACCCTCCCCAGGCAGGTCACGGAGGCGGAGGGCGCGGCACTGGCAGCCAGGTTCGGGTGCCTGTTCTTTGAGGTGTCGGCCTGCCTGGACCACGAGCACGTGCAACACGTCTTCCATGAGGCAGTGCGGGAGGCCAGGCGGGGGCTGGAGAAGAGCCCCCTGGCTCGGCCCCTCTGCACCCCCTGAGGAGCGGGGCCCGGCCCATCAGCTCCCGCTGGCTGCCCGCCACGGCCTGGCCAGCTGCACCTTCAACACGCTGTCCACCGTCAGCCTGAAGGAGATGCCGGCCACGGCTCAGGCCAAGCTGGTCACCGTGGAAGTCCTCGCGGGCCCAGAGCAAGCGCAAGGCGCCCACACTGACCCTGCTGAAGGGCTTCAAGATCTTCTGAGGGTCCCTCCCTTGGACCCCACCTTGAGCTTGGGTGGGCTGTGTGGCCTTTTCTCTGCTGCAGCACCAGCCTGAGCCCCTTTCCTCGGGACTACAGTGGTTCCCGGCCCCTGCCCGCCTCTCTCGTTTCCCATGGCGACCAGGATAGCGCTGCCCTCCCTGCTCAGCCTCAAGGTGGTGCCATCTTGCTTCCGGCCGCACCAGGGCAGATGGGGCCCTCGTGGACGTGGACGCTGCAGGACCCCCGACTGGTGGGGCTGAGAACAGCCGCATAGGAGGCGGCTACACCCAGACCTGACGCCACCTGGTGGACGGGTGCAGCCTGACCGACTGACCCCACAGTTGATTCCAGTTAAATCTCAATGAGGGCACTCAGTGGGTAGACACGTCCTCGCCACGCCACGTGTGAAGCCCTGAGACCGTCCCAGCACTGCGTGAACCCTCAGCACACCTGAGGGGGCTGGCGGCCTTCCACTGCATCACCAGGCCTGCCCGAAGCCCCTAGGAAAAGATGTGTAAGATAACCCTGTGGGACAAGCAAAGATCCAAGAAGGGCTGCGTCTCAATTCCTGTCTCCAGGCAGGCCCGAGGGAGCCTTGGGGTTTTGTCTTGTTTTCCCACTTTTGGCCTTTGGCTGCAGAGTCTGAGTCCCAGCCTCCTCGGGTTTCAGGAGCGGGTAGAGCCAAGTTGGTTTCTTCAGTGACAACTGCTCCGGCTACCGTGGTCAGCGGGACACGCGCCCTGACCGCCAGGTACCAGCGAGACCTTACATCACGTTGTCGGCTATGGGTCTGCGGACTCTAAGTTGACTTTTGTGAGCTAGACCTAAAGGACTTCCATTCCTCAAACATGTTTCTGCAAAACTTATTTGGGTTTGACCCACTATAACCTCAGATGCAAGACCAGGTCCCTCCTGGGAGGCCCAGGGTGAGCCGGAAAAGGGTCTCAGGAAGTTTTCTTTACTATGGGGTCTCTGGCTCCAAGTAGGTCTTTCTGGGGCCAGAGGAGTAGAACAATGGGCATAGCGTTTGCCTCGCTCACCGCTGACCAGGGTTGGCTCCCCAGCACCCCACTTGGTTCCCAGTCCCCACAGGAATGATCTCTGAGAACAGAGCCAGGAGGTGGTCCCAAGCACTGCCAGGCGTATCCCCAACACCCCCAAAACACCCCCCAAATCTAAAAAAAAATAAGTCTTCTCTGGCTCCTCAACAGATAAGTGGTAAAAAGAGAAACTCGGGGCTGAAGTGAAAGTACCCTGGACAGGGGGCTGGCATAGCCCCTCAGGGTCCCTCAGTCCTGCCAGGAGTGATCCTCGGGCACAGAGCCAGGAGGAAGCCCTGAGCACAGCCAGATGGAGAACAAGAAGGAAGAAGGGAAGCTTTGGGGAGGAAGGGACCGGCCAGGAGCTGCTTCAGCGCCTCCCGCAGTGCCGGAGTCTAGGCAGAGATGAGCTTGAGCCCGGTTCTTGGCATGCAGGACACCGAGCTGGTCCCTGGTACAGGCCTCATGGGATACAGGAAATGAAACAGAAGATGAAGATCACAGCTCTAGGCCAGCCTCGCCCCCATTCTATGGACGGAAACACTGAGGTCAAGGTGGCCTGTGGACTGGCCACGGCTGAGCACAGGAGGGCTGTGGCTCTCGTTCTTACTTGTGTGTGGACCACTGCGCTGGGAGCAAAGTGCCAGTCCAACTGCCCACTTTAAGAGCATTTTAATACAAAATAAAGGGAAGTGTTTTCTTTTCATAATAGGATCTTAGCTTGCTTGCTGTTCATTCATTTTTATCTGCTGCTACGGAGATGCTGTTCTGCCTCTTAGGTTTCAGATTCTTGTGAGTCTGAAAGACAGACTGCAGGCTCAGCCGTCTCGGTGATTTTAGTTTCTTCCTGGGCCAAGCTGGGTTTCACTGAGAGCAGAGACTCTGTCACCAGATTCAGGCCGTTGTCATCTTTAATTCTGTCCTCAGTGGCATGCTGAGCTTCTGCGGTTTGTTTTGGTTTTTCCGGTGGCTGCATCTTTTGGTGTCTGGGCGAGAGAGAAGCCTGGTGAGCAACCTGAGTTTCCTTAGCTGGGATTGAGGGGCTGGGCAGGATCCGGCTTCCCGAATGGGGGAGTCAGCTTTGAGGGGAACTCTCCGGTCTCTGTCTGCACCCTGCATTGGTCTGTCTCGGGAGCAGGGCAAGGCTTCCCCCCAATAGCTTCACTGACTCTGCAGAGCGGCCACTGGTCACTCCCAGGACCTAGGAAGAGGCCTGCGCCATTGCCGTTTCTGGAAGGATCATTGGGTCTGCACAGATAGCGTCACCTGCTGCTGCTGGTGAGTAGCAGGGTGTGGCCTCAATCCAGACCCTCTGAGCTCTGAGCCCCACAGCCCACCCTGTAGGGTCCAGGTGATCAAGGACAGCGGCTCACTGCAAACTGCACTGTGTACCCCAATGGTGAACATCCAAGGTTCCATAGGACCCCCTCCATAGATTTCCCTGGAGGAGTGAGGTCCCCCCACCATCCAGAGACCCCCCCACAAGGCCAGCCTCTCACCTGCGTGCCCGGATGTTCCGCCTCAAGAGGAAAGCGCTCACCAGAACCACCAAGCCAGCCAACACAAACATGGAATAATTCCAAGGGGATGCTGGGGAGAGACACACGGCTTAGAGGAGAGGCTTGGGTCCCCTCCAGCTCAGACTAGACCCAGTCCATGGCACTGCCTGCCACCTGTGGATGCTCAGAAATATCCCTCAGAGGCCCAGATGAGCCCAGCCTGCAGGGGACTTAAGGGGAGCAGATGTGGGCCTCAGCTCTGTTCTAAAGAAGCCCTAATCGGGGGGGGGGGGCGTCACTGTCACTCAGTGCTACCTGAAGGGAGGTAAGGAGGATGCCAGTTCCCCAGGGGTTTGTTAGGGGCTGGCCCCATGCAGTGCCAGGAGGATAAAAAGGATTGTGTGTGTGTGTGGGGGGGGGCTCGTCCACTTAAATTGGATCCAACAATGACCCAGATAACAAAATGGCTAAAATTCAAATGTGGATAATTGAGATCTATCCGCACTACAAGGCCAGACGCAGCCTTAGAACCTGTGTCTTGGGGGGTCAGAGGGGTAGCACAGCAGGGAGGGCCTTTGCCTTGCATGAGCCCAACCCAGATTCAATCCCCAGATCCCATATGGGACCCTGAGCACTTCCAGGAGTAATTTCTGGTGCAGAGCCAGGAGTCACCCCTGAGCATCACCAGGTGTGACCCCCGCAGAAAACAAACCTGTGCCCTCCCACCCCCACATGGCTAGTTCTGCCCCTCCCCAGGCCTCAAGGTCACCTCAAGGGCCCCTTGATCACATGATCTACGCTTCTATTCTTTTCAGCCAGATTGTTCTCCTGATTATTCCCACAACACACGGTGTGTCTTTACGTCTTATGTGTGTGTGTGTTTGGTTTCCTTGGTGATGAGCTCTATCTCCCTGCTGTAGTATTCCGGGGCTGAGAACAATGCCTGTCTCAGAGAACCTAACCACATCCACAGGAGGATAGAATAGCAGATGAACCGCAGTTCTGCCAATGAGACACTGACCCCCTCGCCTCAATCCTGTCTGGGAGCAGGCGTGCAATCAGGGAGGAGGAGAAGCTGTGTCGAGCGTTTCTGCTAGATTCTTTTTCTTTTTTCTGTTGAGTGCACGCACAGGCACACACCCACATGTGCATACACAAGCACCCTCCACATGCACACACACACACACAGTACACATACTCACACATGTGCTCACATGCACGAACACGCATGTCCACACGCTCTTGCACACACCACTTGCACGCACGCATAAGCACACACAGAGATGCACACACAGATACATGTGCACACGCACAGGCCCCCTTCCACTTACCGCTTTCTACCGAAAACGCCAAAGCATTTCTTCCAGCAGCTCCTGAGGCACCTCAATGCCAGCCGGAGTCTCTGCAAGCACCTCGCTGTGGCTCATGTCCGCGCTCCCGGGTGGGGTGTGTTCCCAGTGAAGTCCTTAGCCCCGCGGCCTCCACGCCTGTGCTTGCTGCCTGCTGGTCCCGAGCCTAGTCCTGGAAAGCAGAGCGTTGCTGGGTGGGCCCCTTCCAATAGGATCCCATCCACCCCAGCGTGGCCCAGACCCAGCTCCTATCAGACCCAAGGCTGCAGGACCCCACAGCTGGGTTTCGGGACAGGTGGGGCCGACCGGGGAAAGAGCACGCACAGGGAGGAACTCTCGGGTCTTGGTTAAAAATCATTACGTTATTCGGGAGGGGAGCAGGTAAGGTGCTTGGCCCTGGTTCGAGCCCCCGGGTCATCCCATGTGGTCCCCTTAGCCCGTGAGGAGTGACCCCAGCACGCAGGGAGGGAGGGAGGGGGAGCAGGTAAGGTGCTTGGCCCTGGTTCGAGCCCCGGGGTCATCCCATGTGGCCCCCTTAGCCCGTCAGAAGTGACCCCAGCACGCAGAGCCAGGAGTAACCCTGAGTACTGATGAGTGTGTGCCCAGAGCAAGCAGAAAGTCGTCACGTGTGGCAAGTGCATTGGCCAGTGTCAGGACCCAGACAACCTGCTCGGGGCCCGCTCTTTCGCCGAACTCTCCCACTCCAGGCCCCGCCTCGGACGACAGCCAATCACAGGGCCAGTCCGCCGCACGTGACAAGATCTGGCCCTATCACCGTCGCTCTCCCGAAGACCGGCCCGCCCGGACGCACGCCGAGACCCTGGGACAGCCTGAGCCCCGCAGCGGCGGTGCAGAGCGCGCGCGCCCCTTCCCCAGCCAGTCCTGGTCCGTCCTCGCTGCCCTCCGTTCGGAAACCCCTTGGTAGAACCTCGAACCTATGCTCTCGGAATAAATCCCTTCCCTAATTTCAGTGTTTCCTTCTCCACGAAACGAAGCAGGTAAAGCGATTCGCGGTTCCTAACCCTCAATCAAAAGTCACAAACTGTGGTCGACTGAGGCCGGAGCTATAGGGGAATGGGGAGGGCGTTTGCCTTGCACGCCGCCGACCCGGATTCGATCGCCTGCATCCCGTATGGTCCCCCGAGCATCGCCGGGTGTGACCCTAAAAGCAAATAAATAAATAAACAAATAAAGGTAGGTGACGACGTATTCCTTGGTGGGGGCACGCCCACCTGTGCGAGGCGCTTACTCCTGGCCCTGCATTCAGGAGTCACCTTACAGTGCTCAGGAGACCATATGGAGTACTGGGGATCAAACCCAGGTCGGCCCCGTGCCAAGCAGGCACCCTACCCGTGGTTCCATCAATGCCGTCCCGTATGGTACATTTTTAAACGAGCCTTGCTGTTACTAATTATTCAGTGCTCTCTGGGAAAGATCTAGTTCTGGTACCCATTTTGTGTATGTACTTAGGGCTTGGGGCCCTGCCCAGCTAGAGTCATGGAGCTCTAGGGTGCTCAGTGCCGGGGGCTTGGTAGTTCGTGGAAGTGCTGGGAGTGAGGGTTTGGGAGGGAAGCCACCGGCCAGGCCGGGTCCTCCAGCCCTAGGACCACTGGCGCTCAGTGGCGCTGAGGGCTTCTCCTTGGTCTCTGTCCCGCCAACATAAAAAAAAAAAATAAAGTTGGGTCTGGCTGAAGGGATAGTACTGCGGTAGGTCACTTGCCTTGCTTTCAGCCAACCCTGTTCTGTCCCCTGGCAAGGTCCCCCCCCCATTGGCCAGCAAGGAGTGAACCCTGACCACCACCAGGTGTGGCCAAAAAACAAATCCCCAAAAAGCAGGTGAAATAGTTTTGACAACACCTTTTTTTTCTCCTGTCAGTCTTTTCTTTTATCAATTCTATTATTAGAACAAAGAAAGATTTTTCTCAACCATACACACTTTTTTTTTCTTTTTGTGTCACACCCAGCAATGCTCAGGGGTTACTCCTGGCTCTGCTCTTAGGAATTACTCCTGGCAATGCATGGGGAACCATATGGGATGCTGGGGATCGAGCCCAGGTTGGCCGCATGCAAGGCCAACACCTAAACAAAAAATAAGATTGTGTGTTTATCTTGTATTTTTTTTTTGGCACACCGTATTACCTGCTGAACCCGCGCCGGACCAGAGCCGACGACACCGAACCAGATGAAGGCAACGCCTACCGGCTGGCATCGCCCGCCCTATCTTTATTTTTTTAGGAGGTCACACCCAGTGAAACTCAGCGCTCCTGGCTCTGCATTCAGGAATTACTCCCTGATGTTACTCCTCAGGGGACCATATAGGATGCTGGAGATCTGAACCCAGGTCAGTCACGTGCAAAGCAAACACCCTCCCCACTGAACTATCACTTGGGCCCTGTGTGTATTTTATCATTTGTGTATTCATACCTTATAAAAACAATACACCATTTCATGTTTTTGGTTTGGCTTGGGGGCATACCCGCCAGTATCCAAAGGCTAATCTTAATGTGTTCAGGAGACTTACAGTGACAGGGACCAAACCAGGCCTCCTGGATGCGCAGGGCCAGCGGGGAGAACTCACCTGGCTGCCCAGGTCAGTCAGCACACTACTGGAGAACCAAGTTGGGAGGCAGACATTACCCAATTTTAAGACTTAATGTGGAGTGGGAGCGATAGCACAGTGTGGAGGGTGTTTGCCTTGCATGTGGCCGACCTGGATTCGATCCCCGGCACCCCACATGGTCCCCTGAAAAACCGCCAGGAGTAATTTCTGAGTGCAGAGCCAGGGAGTAACCCCTGAGCACTGCCAGGTGTGGCCCAAACATCAAAGTAAATAAATAAAATAATGAATATAAGTGGGCCAGAAAGATAGTTCAGGGACTAAGGTGCTTACCTGACCTTAGTGACTGACCCTGATTCATTCCCCAGCACTGGGCAGAGTCTCCCCAAATGCCGCCAGGAATGATCTCTGAGCACAGAGCCAGGAAGAAGCCCTGAGCACCACTAGGGGTGGCCTTCAAACTGAAAACTATAAAGCTACAGGAACCAGGACAGTGTGAAATCAGAACTAGTTAGAATTAGGTCAGGTCTGATCAGAACTAGACTTCTATGGGGACTGCTTTCACAGCGAGACAGAACATTATATGCACAAATAATATTGTTCAAATAAACACAGACCAACATCTAACCTAGGGAGTTGCCCTTCCTGGGCCAGACGCCACAAAACAAAGACCACAGGCCCTCAGAGCACTGCCCCAGTTGGCTTCAGCCCTGAACATCCTGAGCGTTTTCTGCCACTGTGACTACTTCTTCACTAAGCTACATGATTTTCCTAGATTTCATTCATTTTCCATTACACCTTTTTTTCTCTGTTGGATCCAGGATCTCAGGTGCTTGACCTCTGAACTCTGTCGTTTCCCATGAGCCCATTCACCTCTATTTTCTGTTCTAGGGTCCCACTCAGGACATACCCCTGGGAGCTCTGCGTGTCAGCCAGAGCTTATCCGTTTGTCACGATTCCAGCCCCAGATCCTGGACCCCTTCCCCCCCGCCCTGACCCACTCACTCACCTGGAGCCTTGATCCGGAGCTTCCTGATCTGCTTCCCGGGAGCAGCCCTGGCCTCTGTGTCTTCTAGCTCCTCTTCAGGGTAGAGCTAGATGGTCTTTGTACCGCAGTCCCTCCCTGCTGTCTCCTGGGGAGCCTGTGTGGACGCTCACACCCAGGCATGAAGTCTCTGCCCCTCTGGGGTGACTGACCTTTGCGAGTGACCTCACCTGACTTTCACAATCAGAACCAGCTGCCTAAGGGCTTCCCATCTTCTCTGCGGGCCTCCCGAAGAGACGCCTTCTAGACCCTCCTGCTAACTCGAAACCGGCCGAGGGAGGAGCCCACTCAGACCTCCACTTCCTGGCGTCATCAATTTTTAACCATGGCGCAGGTCATTTATAGCCAGGATTTTCTCATAGTGAAGGTCATGGCCCATGTGGATTCCTACGAGAAGATGTGGCGTAAGACCTTTGGCGGGTGAAGGGAGGCGGTGAGTGATCCCGGAGGTGGCAGTGGGCCAACAGCTTCCGGCAGGAAGGGTGTGGCGAGACAAGCGCCAAGTCAGACCCGTAAAGTGCTGTGGGCTCTGGGCTTCTCCGTGTTGAACTCAACAACCCTTGGCTCTGGCCCAGTAAGGAGTGAGGGAAGGGCCAAGGACAAGCTCCTCTGAGTTAAACCCCTAGTTAACACTGTGGACAGCCGGCAAGAGAAAAGGATGACCGGCAGAGAAGCCAGGGCCGGCCCCCAGAGAGAAAGATCCCCGTCCTCAACCTGTATTTTTTTTGCTTTTATGGGTCACACCTGGCGATGCTCAGGGGTTACTCCTGGCTCTGCACTCAGGAATTACTCCCAGCGGTGCTCGGGGACCATATGGGGTGCCGGGATCGAACCCCGGTCAGCCACGTGCAAGGCAAACGCCCTTCCTGCTGTGCTATGGCTCCGGCCCCCTCTGTGTCCCTCAACATTTGCAGCTCATACCTTCATGCATTCACCCATTCATCACTTACAGCATGTAAACATGTAAATAAATTCCTGTTTTCTTTTATGATTTGTTCCTGGGTGTTTGTTTGGGAGCCCCACCTGGTGGTTCCCAGGGTTTCCTCCCAGCTCTGCAGCAGGGATCACTCCAGCAGGGGCTCGGGGACCCTACAGATCAGACTGGGGATCAGACTCAGGTTGACTGCTTGCAAGGCGCCTTTTCCTCTGTCCCTTACTTTGACCCCAAGGACCTTGTTTTCCTGGAGCTCACCTTTTGGGAGGAACCTAGGAGTGGGGGGGTTACATGGGCCACCAAGAAAGTAAGTAAACACAAATGAAATCATTCAATCCAGAGACAGTTTCTGTTAGATAATGAATTTTTATGTGTTTGGGGCCACACCCAGCAGTGCTTAGAGGTTACTCCTGGCTCTGCACTCAGGAATAACTCCTGGTGGTGCTTGGGGGCCATCTGGGATGCTGGGGATCGAACCTGGGTCGGCTGCATGCAAGGCACACACCCTCCAGCCCCTCTCTGGCCCTTCTTAAACCACACGATAATATAGGAAAAGGTGGAACGGGTAACTTGGACTAGTAGATGTTGATATGGAGAAAAGAATGATGAGCAATGCAAAGGCCAGAACAGCAGGTACAGAGGCCGGGTCTGGAGGTTAGTGCAGGGCTTAACACTTGCCTCGTATGAGGCTGCCGCAGCTCAGAACCCTGCCACTGCGCGTATGGTTCCATGGGCACCACTAGGTATGGCCCCAATCCCACGCCACTCCACAAAGCAGTGAGTTAAATGAGATTCAACACAAAGTCAAGGGGCGGGGTAGAGG
>JAJIBD010014968.1:0-43278 GCA_021461705.1 Cryptotis parvus
TCATAGTTGGTTGAAGAGCTGAGTTTGGTTTTGATCTTGTAAAGGATGAGATTCCCTCTCACACTTGTGATCAGAGATGTGGATTAGCACCTGGTGTATTAGACTCTAGAATTCAGATCCTATGCTTTTTAACCTTCAGTTATGTGTTCACTTCTATCGCTTGTCTTCCCATTGTTCATCGATTTGCTCAAGCGGGCACCAGTAACATCTCCATATGCCCTGTCACATGCTAGTGTAGCCCAAGGGCAGCTGCTCGCTCCAGGAATATGAAGAGCCTCAAACCATTCCTTCAGGTCATGGGAATGAGCTGATTGAGCTATAATTGTTACTGGGTTTTGGCATATCAAATACAACACGGGTAGCTTGCCAGGCTCTGCCATGTGGGTGGTATACTCTTGTAATAGCCTCTCGTCTCGTGCATTTATTGATGAACCAGGGATGAGACAGGGAATGATTGGCTTTTCTGCTGGGTGGAGCTCTGATGAGCTGTGGAGTTCGGAAGTTGAAAATGGAGGCCCTCATGGTGTAGAGGTTCCTATGGCTTCTTGCAAGGCTCTGCTGGGATTGCAGGCTGAGGCTAGAACCCGCCTTCCCTTCTGGGCACGTCATGATTAGCTGGGCACAGGGAGGCCCCACCTCTCGCCACTCTCATCAGAGTCCCACCTGACAAACGTCTATTTCAAACCCAGGTATGCCTGATCCAGAGACTCAGAGACATGGGGTAGAGCTGCTACCAGCTCTCCTGTGCCAGTTATGTGTTATTCTGAAGATACATATTGGATGTTATCCCAAGCTATAAGCTGTTGAGAGTGCCAAGAAATGCACATTGGATGGAGAAGAGGAAGAGTCAGAATAATTTGGAGTCTGGAGACACTGAATGTGTAGAGGTCAGGAGATGAGGAATAACCAGCCAGGTTACAATCAGAAGTTTTAGCAATGAAAGATATGTACCTGGAAACTGAGGGTTGGCAGTGACAAGGTTGAAGGTATGAAGAAATGAGCAGATGGAGGTAAGGAAGGGGAAAAGATTGCTGAAGTTAAGATGGAGCTGAGTGTGAAGATGTAGGATGATCACAAGGTTGTGAGGGAATTGTGGAGGAGAGAGGTGGGGAGCCCTATATTGACATCACCTTGACTCTACTAATGAGAAGACAGAGGCCAGAACTTAATGAGAGACTGAGAGGGTGGTAAAATTGAGGATTTGCTTTAAAAGAAAATTTTGAATGATGAAGGACAACATAAAAGTTGTTAAAGCAGGTGCTTGGTCTTGAGTTTTTTAGAAAATAAAGGAAACAGTTTTTCTTCATGTTGACAACATATTTTTATTTCATCAAAGTATGGTGGAAGTGTCTGGGAGGAGGATTGGGATTGCGGATTTGATCAGATAAGTACCTGTGTGATGAGGGATGAACTCTGATGACCAAGGCTAGGCACTCATTGTAGGGAGATGGTGGGAGAGGATGGAGCTATGAGGGGCTCAGGATGGGTAAAAAGCAACATAGAGCAAGGTCTCCTGCCTGAGGCTGGGGATGTTATGGCATCTGGGAAGACAAGATGATTGAAGACCAGCCTGAGGCTGGTCACACCCGGATGGGTAGGGCAGTGCAGACCAGAGTAACTCTCTTTAGGATCACTAATTATAATAATGCCACAGTCATCACAGTTGAATGGGGAAATTTATCAGCAACTAGGCCACAGACTGAGGGAAGTTTATCTGCAAGTAGGCCACATAATGATGAATGGCTCTTTATTCCAACCCACCGCCTTTCTTATCCTAATAAATGTTGACCAACGAATACCAAACTTTTGCTGATAAAAGTAGAGAGATACTAAGAAATACAGAAAAGAAAGAGTTGGGACATCTATGAACTACAGGAAATGACCAAATCATTCTTCCAGTTGGGACTGTGGAATTCAGAGGACAATGTGTGAAGAGGCTGGGTATGGGAATCATTACATAAATCCAGCCTGAAAATCACCCTTTCATGGAAGATGTGGATCTACAGGTTGAAATGATTTTCACTTATCTCTCATCTATTAATATATTACATGTTGACTTTTGCACCACTAGGAGCTGAACCTAGCTGAACCTAGGGGAACTCTTTGGCACCATTGCAGCAACATGGGAAGATACCATCATTGGCGACATCGATGAAGAATACAACCGACTGGTTCTGCACCTACATAATTGTGCGAAGAATGCCGAGAGAGAGAAAGACACAAAAGGACTTCAGAAACTCTTGAGCTCATTCACGAACATGGCAAGGAGCTAGCCTCAGGCGACCAAATGCTAACTTCCAAGCTTGCAAAGCAGTGCAGAGAAGCGATAAAAGAAGACCTCAAAGACAGAAGAGCAGAAATACTGGAAGATGCAGAAGCCGGAAAAGCATTCTCACCACCAGCCTGTCCTTCGCCAACTATAAGACCAAGATGACTGCCCTCCGATGCCCTGATGGATCTATCACATCTTCCAGAAAGGCAATGGAGAAGATTATCCATGACTTCTACTCAGATGTCTTTGATAGCCACGTCCACCTGCCCAAATACCAAATTCCACAGGATGGATATGTCATTCCCAACATTCTCCCTTCTGAAATCCGACATGCCATTTCGTCCATAAAAGAAGAGAACAGCACCAGGCCCAGACAAAGTCAGACCCGAACACCTGAAGAATCTGCCATCGGTACTCATCAATACACTAGCTCGGCTCTTCACATGCTACCATCCCAATGGAAAACCAGCAGGACAGTTCTGCTGTTCAAGAAGGGAGACATTCACGACATCGGCAACTATCTCCCCACCTGCCTGTTGTCCGTCATCTACAAGCTGTTTACACAAGTCATCCTGAACAGGATTGGCAGAACACTAGATGAAGGACAACCATGCGAGCAAGCTGGCTTCCAAAAAGGATTCAGCACAATCGACCATATCCACATGGTAACCAAACTCATTGAAATTTGTAGGGAGTAAAAGATGCCACTCTGTCTCACGTTCATTGATTTAAAGAAAGTCTTTGATTCTGTGGAGACTGAAGCAGTCATCGAAGCCCTAGCCAAACAGGGTGTTCAAACCCAATACATCAAGTTTCCTTCATGAGCTTTATTACGGATTCACCACCAGGATCCCACCATTCTACAAGGGAAGTGATCATTGATATCAAAAGACGGGTTTGACAGGGTGATACCATTTCACTAACACTCTTCAGTGCCACCCTAGAGAACATCATGAGACAATTAGAATGGGAAGGAATGGGAGTGAAGATAGATGGTCGGCAACTACACTACCTTCGCTCGCCGATGACATCGTTCTAATAACACCAAACATTAGCCAAGCAGCACAAATGCTGGCTGACTTCAACCGAGAATGTAGAAAGATAGGTCTACAATTAATCTAAAGTTTATGAAACTATGTTTATGAAAAATGAACTAGTTTCAGAGGCCCCATTCACTCTCAATGGAACAGACATCTCTGAATGCAGAAGTTATGTGTATCTAGGTCAAGAAGTCAACATGATGAACGCCCTAAAACCTGAGCTGCGCAGGAGGAAGAGAGCGGCATGGAATGCCTTCAAAGGCATCGAAGAAATAGCTAAAAGGACAAAGAACCTCCGGCTATGGGCACATCTCTTTGACTCCACCGTTCTCCCTGCATTAACATATGCCTCAGAGACCTGGGCCCTACGAAAGCAGGATGAGAATGCTATTCGGGTCTCCCAGAGAGGAATCGAAAGAGCTGTGCTTGGAATATCACGCCTCACTCAAGTGAGAGAAGGAATCCAGAGTTCCGACCTCCATCACTATTCCAGAATCAGGGGATGCTGTCTCGTTTGCCACGACATCGAAAATCAGATGGACTGGACATGAAATGCGATTTGGAGATGACCTCTGAACTAGAGCCGTTACTGACTGTATCCCATAGGATGTCAAAAGATCACGTGGCTGCCCACCTACAAGATGGTCAGACTTCCTTGTCAAGACCCTGAAGGAATGGTTTGAGGCTCTTCATATTCCTGAATCAACCAGATGCCATTGGGCTACACTGGCACATGATAGGGTCCAATGGAAATGTTACTGGCACCCGCTCGAGCAAATCGATGAATAACGGGATTCAAGTGATCAAGTGATCAAGTGATCAAGTGATCAAGTGATGTTGACTTTTGCACCACTAGGAGCTGAACCATGACTACACATGAGAGTCATGCATTCACTCTACTACTTTTCTGGATAAAATACCAGCTTAGATACACTTCACCAATTCCATTTATAATTAAAAATAATCTTGGGAATTTGCTGTCAAAAATTCATTTTAATTCACCCAACATCAAATTAAAGTATTGGCTTAAATCTATACATAGTCTGAATGAAATAGAACAATAATTTGTTGTGCTGTCATCTGTGTTGTTAGGAGCATTAGGATATCTGAATTGGCTCAAATTAGGCAGGGAAATATATGGATCTTGGCTGGCCTATTGAGAGAGTGGACAAGGGGAATTTAGTGAAGGTCATCTTGCATGAGCAATAGTAACACCAATATTGGGCAGATGAGGTGGATCAATGGGTTAGAGCACACACTGTGCACGCAGGAGCTCTGGCTTAATTCCTGGCATCACATGATCCTCTGATCGCTGCCAGGAATGGCCCCAAAGTGTTCCAAATAATAATCATCACAATATTCTTTATTTAGTGTTATCAATCATCCACTTCAACCTAGTTTAACTCTGGAATATTTCTCTTCTAGGTAAAATAAGAGGGGAGAGAAAGAGAGAGAGACATAGACAGAGAGAGAGAAGAGAGAGACTGTAGAGAGGATAGCTCTGAGTCAAAAATAATGGAAAAAACTATCTAAAAGTCCATCAGTGGACAATAGTTAAACAAACTAGGCCAGGGTTCTCAAATTTTGAGTGTTATTAAGGTCACCAAAGAGCATTTCATAGTTGTAGCTATAATTATTTACTATAATAGAAATTTTAAAAGATTTTTTCTTATTAAAATTTTATGGGTGTTGGTACACTGTATGACTGAAACACAGTGAATATCTTTGTAATGGTCTATCTCACGGGGATTTAATTAAAATATTTAAAAAATAAAAAAATAATGGAAAAGAAGTTCCCCACTTGGACAGTGAGTGGTGACCATGCCTGGCTGAAGTGAGATGTAGGCTGAATATCCATGTCTGCCACAGTTCCTGTGCTAAAACTGAACCTCTAGTGTGATGGTCTTAAGAGAGGTATTGGGAAAGTGAGATCCCATAAAGGTGGAACCCTTATGAATAAAATCTGGGCCCTTGTAAAGGTGTAAACATAAAATTCCAACTCCTTCCATCAGTTCACAGCACAAACAACAACAACAACAACAACAACAACAACAAAAGCAGCAATACAACTCTCCTCGTGCAGGTATGGGTTCTCCCCAGGCACAGAGTGTGTGGCCCTCCATGTGCAAGGAACCTGCAAGCCTGCAGGAGGTGTGAAAGACAAATGCTAGGTTAAGTCACCTAGTCTATAGTTTTGCATTATAGCGGCCCTGACTGGTGCTCAGACCTTTGCTTTAGAAGTTGATGATGGATTTTTTCCCCTGAGCCAATGCTATTGCAGAGACTGAAAATTTCTTCAAATTATCCTTTGCATCTTGGTCTGGGGAAACCCATGGGAGCTGAGAGCAACCTCAGGATGCCTGTGAAATGTCCAATGGGACCAGGAAACGCTGCCCCATAGATAGATGCTCAGGATTTACAGCAGTCTCTAAAGAGGTGGAGCGGAATCCTATTATTGAGTTCTGTTGTATGTGCTTGGCCTCAAAGCTAGTTACTTATAGATCAAATTTTAAAATTGTATGCTGGGGTCAGAGTTATAGCTCCATGGTATATGTCTTGCAGTGTCAGGGCCCCAAATTTGAGCCGTGGCACTGCGTATATCCCCTAGTGACATTTGGCCCTGCTGGCCAGTAGCACAGCTGGGTCTCACAAAGCATTGAACCATCAGGTCAGGTTGGCTGAATATAACCAGGAGTAGTCCTCAGCACCTCCCTCCCCAATGGCTTGGGAAAAACCCCTCCAATTAAACCTTATTTCACAACAATCTTATTCTTTTAATTTTTTCCTTAAAATATTGAACTAACTCTCATGTCATATAGGAGAACATTTGTCTGGCCAGGAGTTGGAAGAGGGAGCGCAATGTTGTGGCTTCTGTGGGCTTCTTAAAGGCACACATGCATTCACTCAGAGAAAGCAAATGTGTGCATGTCTCCTGAACTCTCCTCAAACATTTTCGGGGGCAGGAGGCGTGGTGGATGAGAACCACACCTGTAATTGCTCAGGACTTCTGGCTTTATGCTCAGGAATCTTTCCTGGCAATGCTTGTTGTTTTGGGGATTGAGTGTGTTAAATAAGCTCCTTTGCTCCTGCATTCTCTCCATCTTCAAGCTTAAAAATAATCTAGTAGAGAACCTTACATATTTGGGTGTTGGGGTGGCAGGGAACTGTGCTTGCCCCTAAAGCAGGCAGGAATAACCTGAATTAAGACTTTCCACTTATTTATTCTCTTATTGTATTTTGTGCCACTCCTGATGGTGCTCAAAGTTGGGTTCTTAAAAATTTGTTTTTAATTGATTATTTATTTATTTATTTATTTATTTATTTTTGTGTGTATTGAAAAGAATTTTATTAAAAACTCTTCTGGTACTTTATCTAGGAGACCTCGACTTCTAATCCACTTGTTCTAAATAGAATAATAATTTTACCTTATGTACAATTTCCTCTGAAATATTGTCAGTGTTTTTTAATATGTAGTTTTATTGTTTTTAATGCAGA
This sequence comes from Cryptotis parvus, assembly GCA_021461705.1. NCBI lineage: Eukaryota > Metazoa > Chordata > Mammalia > Eulipotyphla > Soricidae > Cryptotis > Cryptotis parvus. The sequence goes on from JAJIBD010014968.1 coordinate 6,808, forward strand.
TTTTTGAGAAAAAACATCAATATCTCTTCCTATGTTTTTAAATAGAGAGATCATAGTATATGATAGTATTAAAAGTAAGTTTTCATTACAGAGTAATTTTTTTAATTTAAACTTCTTTGTTGATAATTGCATTATTAATGTTTCAGAAATGCAAGGTCATAGGTCATAGTACCACCAGAGTCCAGGGTCCCTCCTTCATGGTCTCTAGGTCTCCTTTGGTCATCTTCTTCCCACCTCACTTAGCAAACAGAGTTCTATAAACTGGCTCTCAGGTTCTGTTGTTCTTGGCCATTGTGACAGACACAATTTCTTTCAAAGGCCTTACTAAATCTGGAAATTGCAGGAAAAATGACTTGAATTTCTGTGGGTGGCATTTGTAAACTTTATTTTTTTATTAATTATTTCTTGTTTTTAAGGTCCTAAAACATAAGATTTAGCCTGGGGTGACAGAAAGATAAAACATTCTAGTACCTTAAGTTTCAGAGGCAAGAAACTAGGGAAGTTTTTAGTTCACTGTCACTGTATCACTGTCTTCCCATTAATCATCTGTCTTCCCATTCATCATCGATTTGCTCAAGCTGGCCCCAGTAACATCTCCATATGACCTGTCTCATGCTAGTAGAGCCCAAGAGCATATGCTTGCTCCAGGAACATAAAAGCCTCAAACCATTCCATCAGGTCATGGGAATGAGGTCTATAATTGTTACTGGTATTTGGCATATCAAATACGACCACGGGTAGCTTGCCAGGCTCTGCCGTGAGGGTAGCATACTCTTGTAGCCATCTCTAAATCCAGCATTTATCAATGAACCGTGAGCCAGGCTGTGATAGGCTGGTCTGCTGGGTGGAGTTCTGACAAGGGGGAAGTCCGGATGTGGAAAATGGAGGCCCTCATGGAGTGGGGGGGGGGAGGGTCGTCTGGCTTGTTGCGAGGTTCTGCTGGGGTGGCGGGCCAGGGCTAGAACATGCCATCCCTCGCGGCGCCTCGTGAGTGGCTGGGCACAGGGAGAGCCAGTAGCAGCTCTGCCCCATGTCTGTGAGTCTCTGTTTTTTAGTTCAGTCTAAGTTAAAATGAGAAGATACAGGGAGGTGAGGCTTAGTAATTGCTTTAACTAAAATAAAGGAAGAGGTTAAGCATCAGAAGGCACTGATACTGATACTCCTACCAGACTTATGCACACCAAGCCTGCCCACCTCATGCCAAGTGGCTCAGGCACTTTTGTGGCATTCAGGCCAGGCCACTTTTGTGGTATTCAGGCCACTTCCGGTACCAGTGGCTCTTTCATCATGTACTCTTGAAGATTAGCAACCTAGAAAATTCTTCACCCATCCCACCCTCACTCCATTTTCCTTTGTTGTTATGTTCTGTCATTTGCAATGTCCAAGGTCACACACTTGGTTGCTTGCTGGGTAGTACACACTTGCTATGACCTCAGGGATCTCAAGGGGAGTGCACCTGGGGTCACAGGGAACCATGAAGGGCAATGCCAAGAGCAGCTCACTGTCAACAGGTTCTCTACCACTGGAGGCAACTCCTATGCTCTGCCAGTGTAGTCCCCTGAGGTCAGCCTCACATGCCATTTCAATGACACTGATGTTGTTAATTTGCTAAATTTCACATCACAAATGTCCTCCTGAAGGGGCACCCTCCCCTCCACACATTTATATGCTTTTCCTATGTGGGCCCCAATGAGGAGGACAGAAGAATATGGGAAACCATAATTGCTAGGTTGGGTTTCTAGGAAAATAATAAGCTTTAGGTTAGGTTGAGGCAGGTGTGTAAATGTTCTGGTAAGTCCACGTCCCATCCCTGTCTAGCAGCTAGCTGTAAGGGGATGAGAGCTGTCATCAGCATCAATAATTTTCACAAGGGTCTGGAATACCAATCACAGGGGAGACAAGCATTTTGATAGCATTAATGAGAACCGGCTCCCGCCTGCAAACCGTGCCAAAGCTCTTGGCTCACTGCCTGCTCCTATTGTTTTCTGCCTGGTGGTTTGGATGCAGATCCTTTCCCCTTCCCCAATGTGGCCATAATGGAATTGGGAATTAACTCTGAGCAGAGTTGTTCTAGTCTGGATGTGAAGGTAAACACAAATGGAGAAAGTTCAAATTATTAAGAAGAACAAACAGCTCTTGTTACTAAACATTCGTTGGCAAATGCAACAGACATGCACAATGGACACACAGCATGGATGATTTCACAGACTGCCCGAAAGGAAAGATGGTTACAGACTACAAGCCTGTGTATAAAATCTCCAGAAAGAGATTTTCAGGTTTTTCCCTGTGTAGTAGCCAAACTGATCTATAACATTAGATTTAGAAATAATTTCTTTATTGATCATTTCCTATCTTAATGACAGGCTAAAGCATGGTGAGGAAATGCAAGTGTTTCAAATATGAACACCTTTGTAATTGTATGTTTCACGGTGGTATAATTTAAAAAAAATAAAATTAAAAAAAAAGAATGGAATTTCCCAGAATAAGAAGTGAATTTATTTATGAATAAATAATGAATTTATTTATTTCATTTAAAAAATTCTTTTTTTTCTGTTTTCATAGTTTATTTATTTTTTAATTGTATAATATTTTTAAAAAATTTTTTTATTTTTACAATTACAAAGATATACAATTAAAAAGTTCATATTTGGGTTTTGGTCATACAGTATTCCAGCACCCATCCCGCCACCAGTGCCCATCTCCCACCACCAACGTCCCCGGTTCCCTCCCCCTCCACCAGCCCTCCTCCATGGCAGGTTCTTTATTTCTTTCCATTTCTCTCTCTTTCTCTTTTCCTTTCCCTCCAGACTATGGATTACAGAACATACATTAAAGGGTTGTCATGTGTATCTTTTTGCCTCTATTTAATGCTCAGTTCTAGGTTGGCATTAGTACCCTCGACAATTGTTAGCACATTGTTCCATTTTCTGTCTCTGACTGGTACCAAGGATCCAACTCAGGTCTTCATACATAAAAGAAGAAAAAGATATCTGTGTACACATTATATAATGAAATAAAGCCAAAATCAATGTTGAAAATGAGAGATTCAAACAACTGACTGGTTTAAATATTGTCAAACAATCACTTGCCTTCCCGTTGTTCATCGATTTGCTCGAGCGGGGCCAGTAACGTCTCCATTCCTTAGGAATGAGGTCCATTATTGTTACTGTTTTGGCATATTGAATACACCATGGGTAGCTTGCCAGGCTCTGCCTTGCCTCTGGGTTCATCTCAGGGGACCCAATCTTTTCTATGTCAGATCATCAACCATCCATGGCCCCCGGGACAGAGTCCTAGGTGTGGACAAGCCTGTCTCTCCTGTCTGCCACCTGCCAATGCAGCTGGACCCTGCATCCACACCTGCAACACCTCGAGGGGCAGGAGTCAGAACTGAGAGAATAAAAATTTAAAAATGTTTAACTGGGAATAGATCCAAGAAACATCTGTAAGACACAGATTGACCAAAACCCTAGGAGGTAACACATATTTTTTTTTTTTTACTAAATTGATACTTTTTAGTGACTAGAAATAAGTGGTGACATGTGCCCTCATCTCCTGTGCAAAATGGCCACGTCTCCTTGGGTAATTAATTGGTCAGCTTTTGCTGTAATGAATTGCAACCTGTGTTCATGGTATCACACATGAACAAATTATTATCCTTTATAGCAAAAGCTGACTAATTAATTTTCTAGGAAACATTTAACCCAGGAATTACTACTAACCTGCGATAAATAAAAATGTCTAATTTTTTAAAGCATTTGAGTTTCCTGTGTTTTTATTTTACACATAGTAAGGGGCCCATTATCTTTAAGAGCTAAGTGCTAATAAATAATTACTTTTTAAAGACAGAGTATAAATTGGATCTCTTGTCATGACTTTGCTTGATGTTCTTCTCTCCACTGACATAAGCCAATCTTTTGTCATAAAACACAGACTTTGAAAAGGATAATTAAATCTTGAGGGGAAAAAATTCTTGCTTCCAAATTATATTTACTTTAATTTTAAAAAAGACAAGGAAAGTATAGAGGAAAAGTGAAAATGAGGTAGAAAAAGTTCACTTAATCTATAACCATAATGCTCATAATATGCTCTTTTTTTAATTGCAGCTTAGAAATTGACGTGGCTCTTAGATCAGTATTGACATTCTCTTTATGGGCCTCTCATCTCAGGCCCACAGGGCCTCCGTGCTTTCAGTTCTCTGTCCTGGGCAATCAGGCCCACCATGGCGTTGTTTCTCTGATAAGGTTCTGTTTTCTGAATGGCAAGTTTAGACTTCGAATCTTCCACCTGAATTATTACAAGAGAGATTTGGTAATTAAGTTCTAACAAGATTTAAATGATATTAAAAACAGTCAGTTAAAAGGAAACACAGCCTTGGGCTTTGTTGTAAATTTGTATAATTATTTTTTAGTCCTCTAGAGGATGCATAATTATGTTTCTGTATTTATAAAAATACTGCCTCTGAGGCACAAATGAATTTTACAGTATGCTGATTTGCATATTAATGCTACTCTTTGTATGTCAAAAATTTCTTTGACAAAAAAAAGATCTTCTAGGGAAATTATCAAAGTAACTAGAAGGAATGCGAAGTCCTGATCTGTCAGTCTAGCAAAGTCACTGTGCAGGGAGAATGTCTGAGGGTTCAGAGAAAAAGGCAGTTAAGTGAGTAGATGTGTAACTCTAAACAGTGAACTTCATTTGATCTTCATTGGAAGGGGCCAGAAAGGCATAGCCAAGAATAGGACGCAATAATCTCCATTAGGTGCTGGTTCTGTGCTAAGTAAAATGGTCACGTTCTTCATGCAATAGTCATTTGAGATAGATCCATTTATTTTCCCATTTTATTATGGGGAAGCTGAGGCACAGGGTGATCATGTTTTACACACACACACACACACACACACACACACACACACACGACACTTTAGCTTAGGCAGCTTGGTGCAGGACCTTCCCTTCATTTACTCTGTACTTTCTCCCAGACAGAGAGTAAGGGGATGTGAGAGCATTATGTTCTGATGGAGAATTTGTTTCCTGTGACATGAACCAAAGCTGCCAGTGTGCTGAGCCCACTTGCAGAGCTGGAAAAATCACATAATTCAGGTTTACCCTTTTCTCCATAAATGCATTTTCTTATTTGTTTTACAAGAAAATACTTGGATTTTTACATCTCTTCAAAAAGTAAGTTGTGACACTACACTTACCACCAAAGTGTCCAAATCTCCTGCCTCATCCATTGGACCTCCTCTCCCCAGGTACCTCTTAAGCTCTCTTCTGCTGTTTACAGTTTTTATGAAGCATGGAAGATTTTATTGAATTAAAATTTCTTAGAAAGATGTGAGAGGAAAGAAATGTAGTAGTGAGATATATGTTCAAGGACATGGCTTGAAGAACATACCCACTGGCCACCTGCTTTTCACTGCAAGTTCAAGGGTTAGTTTACCATTTATGTTTATGTCCAAATTAAGTGGTTAATTTTAAACTGAAGATAATTTTCACTTGTGCGGTCATATCTATAGTACTTCAATGCAGCAGATAAAGCTTCTGTTCTTATAAATGGTCCTTACACCACGAGTAGCAAACCATTGCAACTAGGAGCAGAAGGGCAGAAGCAGCTGGTAGTTGGGTAGGGGTCAAGGAAGATTGGCTTATTATGTGCACAACGACACCACTGACCAGAGTCAAAGGGTAGCTTTACACAGCCTGTGGGTGCAGAGGGTGAGTGCTGCGTCTCTTCAGAGGAATCTCGAAGTGGGAGAGATTCTGTAGAGTGATTTCCTAGGGGGTCCACAAGAGTAGTTCCTATTCTTCAGGAGGGATCCCTAGTGGATCTGAACTCTTTAGAGAGTGACTAAAGAACTTTCTAGAATTGACATGCTTGGAGAAGGGACACATTTCAGTCTTGGGAAAGGGAAGGGATACGCTCACTTCATATCGACCTTGGAGCCTGTCTTTATATTGAGTAAAATTTGGGTAAAATTTTATCTAATAATTAAAAAAATGATTTGAAGAGTGAAAGTATTGAAAGGTACACGAATTATTGGAATATGATATTCATACTCTCCCATATTCCATAGATTCTCACCTGTGATTATCTGTGATATACCTATGATTATCACCAGCCCATTTGGCTTATAAGGGAATAGATCACAGTTTCTCCTGAGGTTGAGAGAACTCTTCCTCGATAGAAGGCGATGAGTCAGTTTTTCCAGACCCCAAGTCAGGCAGAGGCCTGGAGTTTCTGGCTGAGGGGATAGTTTTAGGAATTGAGAGGCCCTATAAAAGATCCCCTATAAGAGACCTGAGGGATGGTTTCATGTTCCCAGAGTTGGAACTTTCCCTTCACTAAACCTTTTTATGAATCACTATAAAATTAGGTAACACTGTGGTTATAGTCTGATCCCTGGGTCCCTGGACAGAGGCCCAAAATGGAATAGAAAGAGTAAAGGACATATAGTGGACGCAGAGGTGACTGCCTTTGGCCATGGCAGGGTTTTTGTTCAACTGAGACATTTGAGTCGATGTTAGACAAGGAGGCCCACGTGGATAGGTGGCCTCTTTCCACATACAGCTGAGGTTATAACTCCCAACTCTGCTAGGAATAGACAAGAAGTACTTCCTAGACCAGTTTTTAGCTTAGCAACTGGTGGTGCTTTGTGCTTTAGAATTGGCTTATGCATATGTTCCCAAGGAAGGCAGCTTGGTGGGATTCTGTGGCAAAGAACTTCAGAAACAAAAAAACAAAACCAATATGTGATCTGAAAATGAAACACCCAGACCTGCCCACCCTCACATAAGATTCAAACAGCCCTATTCAGACTTATGACCAATCTGACAGAAGGTGACTCAAGACCTATTCCAGACATAAGACAGACTGATATTCCAATTTAAGACATACCCAGCCTAAATCCAATAAATAGACCTTGTGAGGAGATAGTTTGGCAAGAATAAAATTCCTCCATTAGACTTTAATGGAGACCACTGGAACTCAAAGTTCTCTGACAGTGCCTAGCCGTGGACTCATGCCTGCATGGGTCCTAACCCTTGAGTAGCTTGGGAAAAGACCCTGAAGACCAATTTCTCGAAAACAAACAAGAGCAGCTCACCTTAGAGTTACCCTCCCTTTGTCAACTCTGGGTGTGCAACTTCTCCTCTGTATGTTGTGCTCCATTTGGGGGTTGCCTTTGAGGTAGGCAGGTAGAGAGGGAAGGGCCCCCATAGCAATAGAATTCCTGGGAAGCAATAACACCAACTCAGCCTTAAGACTGACAGAGCACACCTTGTGAGCACAGGAACTAAGGCCTGGTAAGACCTTCTAGGCACCAGACAGACCAGAGAAGATCAGACTCACTCTGAGAGAAGCTGCGGCAGGAAAGCAATTTCGTAGAAGACCATCCACCACTTCCAACTCTACTCTCTTGGCCACCACCCTTGCAATAGACTCTTCTAGGTAGAAAGCCCCCACGTGGGCCAGCTTGGGAAAAACCTTATTAAAGCCAAATTGAAGCAAGGAAGTCCTTGCATATGCTGCCTGAGCCCATGTACTGCTTGTGTCCAGTACAGTACTGTCATGGCCAAACACAAGTGGTGCCTAAGCACACACATTGTCCACATCTCCCTTCTTGGGATGTGTACTTTCCTGTTTTCATGTCTAATGCTGGGATGTGTTCTGGGGTGCTAGCCTTGGAGAAGCCTACGTTCTCTCTTGAACATGTTATTCCCTCTCCCCTTTTCTCCCTTCTTCCCCTTTCTCAAACACTTAAAAAAACCTGTTTTTATTTCACTGCTTGTCTCCGCCTGAATTTCTTTTCTGTGAGAAAGGCAAGGACCTGAAAAGCCTGGGTAAGGCCTAGAACTGACTCTTCCTTTCCTACAAAGAGCAATTCCAAACTCTAGCCTGAGTCCACAGCTCCCAGAGAAATCAGGTGGTGAGAATTTACTCCTTTGCTGGACAGAGCAAGTGGATATCAGGTGTGGCTTGACAGCTACCTCATGGTGCTGACGGGACTCAAGGTCGATGCCATGAGGGGACTCATCGTGAGCTTTATCAGTACTGACTTTTCCAGTCTCTCCCAAGTCGCAGAGGTGAATCAGCAGGAAGTGACCATCTCTCTCCTCCCAACCAGTAAGTCATCTGGGCTGCCACCAGCATCACCTATATTCCAACTTCAGGAAGTGTTCTTTCTTTTGATATACAGGGTTCTTTCTTTTCCTCTCCACTCTCATATTTCCTAAATAAAATATTTTTTCTTCATTGTCATCTGCTGCAATTATTCTAGAAATTGGGCAAAGATCAGGCTTGTCTTTCTGATTCTTGCAAAGAGCATGGTCTTGCCTCCATCTGAGAAGCATGTTCTCCCAAACGTTGGGTGGTGGGGGCATAGTCTCTGACATGCAAATCAAAGAGGACTCAGGGATAGCTCTACAGATGTCTTGTTGAGGATGGTGGGGCCCTAACACGCATGCAGCAGAAGTTTATGCAGCCTTTACTAGTCTCAACCTCCTGAGCACTCTCCCCAGACCAACATGCCCACCAAAACTATGAGCTTGGCTTGTTACTTTACCAGTTGAACATGACAAAACTTAAAAAGGTCACAAATTAAAGGTTCAAAAGTAAGACCCCTGGTGTGGCTCAAACCCCAGGTTGATGATGAAGGAGGCTACATATCCTTTGTCTGTTGTAGCATTTTTTTAAAAAAAATATTGTGTTACACCACCATGAAATATACAATTACAAAGATGTTCATGTTTGGGTTTCAGTCACACAGTGTTCCAGCACCCATCCCTCCACCAGTGCCCATTTCCCACCACCAATGTCCTCAATTCCCTCTCCCTCCCTGGCCTGCCTCTATGGCAGGTTCTCTTTTCTCTCTTTCTCTCTCCCTTCTCTTACATATTGTTGATTGTAATACATATACTTAGAGGTTATTGTGTGTATCTTTTTGCCTGCATTTAATTGTTGTAGCAACTTTTTAAGGTTGAGATAAGGACTAAAAAATAGCTCTGATAAATGTAAATCCCACCATCAAGTGTAAAACTATTTAGCATCAGACCAGATCAGCTCAGAGCCAGAATATGGCCCACCCCACTTTTCATCAGTCTGAGGGACTCAGGCCAGATAAAGTCAATTAAAGGGTAGATTCTGTTGCAGGCAGCTAGTCAGGCGACTGGGAAGGGGTTTTGTCAATAAGTATTTGGGAAGTAATAAAACTAAGGTGTGGTCTAAAGAAGTTTCCTTAGTCAGCAGAAGTTGTCCAGAAGCAGGAAGGTCAAACCACTTTTGAAATGCAAATACCAAGTTCTTTGAAGGCGTAGAAAATGAGGCACCACCTGGAGATGAGTGGAGCTCCTTATAAAGCTTTCAGAGGAACAAATGGCATTGATAAAAATATTAAAGAAGACCACCTAGAATACAAGCTTTCTCCCTTGACAATGCCCTAGCAACAAACTCCTAGCCACAGAGAAAGCCCCCAGGTGGGGCAGTTTGGTAAAAGTCCTATGATATAAAGATTAGTGACTCACATCAGGATGCGTAATCCCTTTATCCTACTTTATGGTGAAATTCACCATTGGCTCTTCCCTCTGGAGAAGCCCATGTTAATATTATTGTTATTACTTGGTTTTGAGGTCTCCCTCGGTGGTGCTCAAGGGTTTACTCCTGGCTCTGCTCTCAGGGAATCCCTTCCTGGCAGTTCCCCAAGAACCATATGGGATGTCAGGGATCAAACCCAGGTTGACTTGGTGCAAGGAAAATCTCCAACACACTCTTCTATCTCTCTGACCCTGCCAATGTTCTTTCTTGAATGTGTTAACTGCCTCTCTCCATCAACATATATCTCTAAATAAAACTATATTATTTCACTGTTGATCTCCTAAAAATTCTTTTCTGGGAGGGGAACTGATTAACCTGGGAATCTGGGCAGAGATTAACATTGAGTTTCCTTTTCTTGCCAAGGGCAATTCCTCTCTTCAGTCTTAGGTCATGGGTCCCTGTGAACATGGGTGGTGAGGACCAGTTCCTGTGCCAAGTAGACTTTGGGTAGAGCTTTGTGTTGCTCGGTGGGACTGGTGGGAAGTGAGCATCCACTGTGAGCAGGAACTTTTATCAGTTCCTAGTTAGACTTTTCCAGTTACTCCCTGGGACGTCTCCAGGGAAGTCAATGTGGGTCAAGCAGGGAGACTGGAGTAATTTCTCTCCAGGATGTTACCTCCATTGCTTCTCACTTCTCCCACCAATACATTTGGGGAAACTCAGGAGAAATACACCCACTGGGGGAATCATATGAATGACCTCTATCATTTTCAAGTCACCCAGGAGAATCTCCTACATAAACTCTGTTAATGACACCCAGGCTTTTTGGCTCTCGAGCAGCAGAAAATTACAAGAAACCAGAACTTTGTTCCCAAAGTTTGGTAGAAGAAGGAGGACTCTTGACAGCACATAAAGGAGATAATGCAGGACTGTGTGTAGACTGGTTATCAGAAGGGAGGTTAATCAAGGCTTCTTTTGGGGAGGAGGTGCTGTAGGTGGGTCCCACAGTTGGCTTATGTGAGGCAGGAAGGAGAGAAAGATGGTCACTTTTCCCCAGCTGCCTCTGCTGCTCGGACCCACTGGGCAGGCTAAGTCTGAGATGAGCCCCGGTGTGGCATGGGCCTGAGCCCCACCAGCCCCATGAGGTGGCCATCAAGCCACACCTGATGTCCACTTGATCTCTAGGCAAGAGAATTAATCCCAACCACCCGAGATTTCTCAGGAGGCCACAGATTCAGGCTTGAGTGAGGCATTGCTCTTTGCAGGAAAGGAAAGTTGGTTCCAGGCCTTACCCAGTGTTTTCTAAAACAAGGGTTTTCTTGTCTTCCTCTCAGAAAAAGAATTTTCCAGAGTAGATGAGCAGTGAAGTAAAAACAGATTTTGTTATGGAGGTTTCAGGATGGGGAAGGAAGAGTGAAAGTTAGAGTAACTTGCTTAAGGGAGAATGTGGGCTGCTCCAAAGGTGGAGAGCCCTGACTGATTTCCAAAGGGGGCTTTTATCCTCTTAGGCTGGAATGCTCTGGAATCTTCTATTGGGCCATCGAAGTTTGGTGGGGGTAAGGGCTGGGTGAAAGAAAGTGGATCCAGCTTCCTCAGGGTCTATTGTTGGTTAATGTGTCTCTTCAAGTCTTGGTTCCTGGTTCCAAAAGGTGGCAACCTTTTGGCAACAGTTCACTGCTGTGCAGCCCTCGCCGCCCCCCCCCCCCCCCGTCTGTCTGCCTACATCAGGGGCGTGAGGGGTTTTGGTGGTGGTGAGACACACCAAATGGTGATCAGGAGATATTCCAGCTCTATGCTCAGGAATGATCCATGGTGGTGCTTGGAGATCACCTGGTATCAGCAATCCAATTACTGTCCACTCCTTGTAAAGCAGGTGCTTTACTTTCTGTACTATTTCTCTAGCTCCTGGTCAAGGCTTTTATGCTTTTGTGTTTGGGATTCAAAAGCATCCCATCAACCCAGTAATATCCTTGCTACACTCAGCTCTAGGAAGTACACAAGACTCCCGCTCTGCACAGGCCTAGCTGAGGTTTATGGCGCACAGCATACTAGGCTGCTCCTGTCTAAAGAAGATCAGTGGCTTTTGGACTAAAAAGGTAAAGGTCTCACAATGACCTGCCCTCTGTCTCTTCTCATCTTCTCCCCAGAACGTGATGAAGTGGGCAGGCTGTTAACACTATGTGCCTGGGCTAGGAACTTCCCTCTGCTCTTTAGGAGAGGAAATTTGTGACCTAAACACCCAATTAACTTACCCATAAGACTCTGTGGACTGGGTTATGTTTTGCCTTGAGGTAAGCACTCTGGCAATTTATAAGTTGAGCTTTTGGATGGATTGAGGGGCCAAATCCAATCTTTGTTCTCTCCCAAATTCCAGTGCTATACTGAATTCTGTCTAATCCATACTCTTTCTCATGTAATATTCACTGTATCACTGTATCATTGTCTTCCCATTCATCATCGACTTGCTGGAGCGGGCACCAGTAACATCTCCATACGTCCTGTCTCATGCAAGTAGAGCCCAAGGGCACCTACTTGCTCCCTCAAGCCATTCCATTAGGTCATGGGAATGAATGAGGTCTTCAATTGTTACTGGTATTTGGCATATCAAATACGACACAGAAGGCTTGCCAGGCTCTGCCGTGCGGGTGGCATACTCTTGTAGTCACCTCTAAATCCAGCATTTATTGATGAACCGCAGGGCCGCTTGTCGGGCTGTGACAGGCTCTTCTGCTGGGTGGAGTTCTGATGAGAGTGAAGTCCGGATGTGGAAAATAGCGGCCCTCATGGAGTGGGGGGGTCGTCTGGCTTGTTGCGAGGCTCTGCTGGAGTGGAGGGCCAGGGCTAGAACCCGCCATCCCTCCCGGGCACCTTGTGAGTGGCTGGGCACAGGGAGAGCCAGTAGCAGCTCTGCCCCATGCCTGTAAGTCTCTGGATCAGCATACCTGGGCCAGACTTAAAAGAGACTGCTGCAGGGTGGATCTTGATGAGCCTGGCTGTGATAGGCTGGTCTGCTGGGTGGCGTTCTGACGAGGGGGAATTACGGATGTGGAAAATGGAGGCCTTCATGGAGGGGGCTCTTCTGATTGTTGTGAGGCTCTGCTGGGGCAAGGTTTTGCTCTCTTGTGTGGGGGAGAGACCATGTTGGCCGGACTCGGGGGTGGAATTTTGGGCCCTGCCCTTTCCTCTGCCTCCATTCCAGTTGCCCTGGAAGAGAGAGATCCACCCACGCCAGATTCACAGCTAATCTGCAACCCGGAAGAGATCCAGACCCATCCACTTCAGACCCACAGCTGCGCTGCTCGCCCCGCCCCACATGGAAGCAACCCATGGAGCTGACCTCCCAGTAAGGGGCTCGGCCAGCCCCTGGCCAAGTCCAATATTGCTCCAAGGGTTTGCTCCAAAGGGAGAAACCACGCTGGCCGGACTCGGGGTGTAGTTTTGGGCCTTGCCCTTTCCTCCGCCTCCATGCCAGTTTCCCGGAACAGAGAGACCCACCCACGCCAGACCCACAGCTCCCTTGGCACGCAGCCACTTTGGGGCCACGCAATATTCTTAGAGATTGCTGATTTTAGGATAAGGTCCTTCCCAAGATCTTTTATATTTATACATTGTGTACAGTTCTAGACAGGTTCTAACTGATACCAGTAAGACTAGCAAGAAGCCAGAGCAAATCACACATCATGCAGTCAGTCATTCTTAACATCCAGACTCCATAGTTCCTCAGAGCTCCATCCAAGAGAAAACCCGATCTTTCCCTTTAAGTTTCATCAGTAAATGCTTGAGATGAGAGCCTTCTACTGAGACTCTACCACCTACACGGCAGAGCCTGGCAAGCTACCTGTGTTTTATTTACTTGTTATGCCAAAAAACTAGTAACAATTATGGACCTCAGTTCCATGACCTGAAGAATGGTTTGGGGCTCTTCCTATGCCTGGAGCAAGGAGGTGCCCTTGGATTACACTAGCTTGTGACAGGACTTATGAAGATGTTACTAGTGCCCACTTGAGCAAATCAATGAACAATGGGAAGACAGTGACAGACAGTTCATTTAGCATCTAAGATGAGATTAACTAATAAGCAGAGTATGGGTTTATTAATGCTTGCAACCTCTTCAAGTTCTCATTATGGGAGACTTTGCCTTTCAATTGGAGGCTGTAATTGTTTTTGGATGCAAGAAAATATATTCTATAAGGGAATTCTAAACAGTAGAACATTGGGGAGGGCTTCCTCCTATAACTGCTTATGTTCTACTTCTGAGGTTTAGCTAAAATGTAGGAAAGTCTTCACTCAACTCTAATTTATCACTTCATTATTTACATGACCTCAGGAAAATTAGTTGACCTCTTAGTCATCTGCTCTGCAAAAAATGTTAGGAAACATTTAATAGAATAAAGAGAATAATATGAATGTGTAGGCAGAGTACCTAAAATAGCTGCTTAATAAATGTTTGATTCTTTTTTTCTCTTCCTAGAGCCCATGGGAGGACACTTTGTGGAGAACTGTGCCAATTGAAAACCCATTTCTTAACCTAGTTCTAGTTGTATCTTTTCACATAACATTTTATTTCTTATTTGCACAGCAGGCAATAGAAGACAGAAGTTAGAATGGCCTGGTTTGAGCTTAATTACACAGCCCCTGAGCGCTAGTTCCCAAGAATCCTCTTCAGAGTGACCTGCTGTTCCAGTTTGCCAGGCTCTGAAGGCTTTCTGGATTGAGAGGGTGCAGTGTTACACCCAGAAAGTCTTAAGCAATTGGGAAGAATCAGTCTCTACCTTCTAGCTGTATTCATAGAAGATCCAGCTTCAGAGCTGTTCTCAAGATAAATATAGCTAGACTCCTATGCCTCTATCCTTGAGGAGAGGAAATCAAGAGCAGTGATTATTCTGTATCTGTACAAAGGAGACTTTACTCCAACTCATATGGACAAAAAATATGAAAACCTTAAAAACAAATTGGGGGACATGCCATCCAAGAAATAAATCAGGGGAGGCCTTGGGACCACAACTATTTATATTCAGGGGACCAAGCCAGATGGTTCAATGCTTGGATTCAGAGGTGCTGCAGACACCAAGGGCACAAGTGGTTGGTGGTTCTTGGGAGGGTATCTGGACCACATTCATAGAGCTTGGTTGCCATGTGGTTCTGGGGATCAACGCCGGGTCTCTATGCATGCAAGGTATGTGTTCTTGAGTGCTGATCAATTTCCCCTGCCACGGCTCCGCTGGCACTGGCTGGCGTAGCATGAAAGTGCTCACTGGGCCAGGGGATGGCTTCGGTACTTCCCCTAAAAAGGGATAGTTACCAGACGGTGCTTCCCCCTAAAAGGGACTGTCGCCAACAAAGCCCCTAGACTCCCTTAGTTGTTCCTAAGAATGCTTGGTGTGCAATTAGAGCGCTTGTTTATGCTGAAACTTAGACTCTGAGTAATGAAGAGACTGGACAAAGAGAAAAACCTGCGGCAACCGTAGTTTTCATTATACACAATTATAGCATAAAACAAAGATAGTATAAAAAATGCCAGCCCGCGCAGCTCTGGCTGCCAAGGCCTGAGCTGGTCTCAGGTCCTTGATAAGGAAAGGCTCGTGGCCTTCAGGCCTTTGCTTCCCATCATTAGCGGGAAGGGAGAATTCTTGACCTATGGGTCGAGGCGACTGGCTACCCCCTGTTGACGGGAATGCAGTGATTAGCCTCCCTAAACCTCCTGTGTGAAAAATAATTGGGCCTGTTAAAGTTAACACTTTCTAGTACAAAATCTTAATAATCTTATAATAATAAACTCTGCATAGAAGTTTCTATTTAGGAGTAGGTTAAGTTAATCTATAATATGTGCATAGAGCTAGTAAGTAATTCTATGAATATCAAAATTAAAAATAATATGTATCTTACTTAAGGCAAATATGAAAGTATGTAAAAACAAAAAGACGTCAGAAAAACATGTCTGAAAAACAGGCGCAGGCAAAAGGTGGTCATATGTGGTAGACAAGATGAACTCCTTTTGTTGTTAAAAAATGTCTCCTTTGCTAAAAAATAACTGGTGTAATCTTGCGTCTGTGCATTTGTTGAACATAAAAAGAAAAGCTTTGCCCTCAGTAAACGGCAGCAGCAGTATTTGACCTCCCTTGTGTCAGTGCCTGTCTGTCCATTGCGCCGACGTTCCTGTTCTCCTGATTTCCTCACGCTGGTTATCCCCGAGACTTAGAGCTCACCCCGACTGAGCGGTCTGCGGCATTCCCCCAAACAAAATTTCTTATTGACGATTAATTCCATTTGAACTACTAGAATTTTTTGTCTTGGGTCTTTTATTTATGGAAATTATCGGCATTCTTTCTGTCTTAAGGAATGTGATTGAGAATAACTGAATTACTATAACTACATGGTTAAGTTTTGTCTTCATGAAAAACTAAGATTTACTTATTAAAATAGAATTTTAATCATTAGGAATCAAAACTACAATGCAATGTCATTTCACATCCACTAAGATGGTTTTTGAAAACAAAAACCAAAAAAAAACCCCTCTAGAGTAACAAGTTGTTGGTGAGGATGTGGCGAATTTGGGACTCTTTATTTTTAATGTTTTTTATTAAACATTTTATTATACCACTGTGAGATATACAATCACAACATTGTTCATGTCTAGAGGTTTTGGTCACATAGTGTTTCAGCACCCTGCCCTCCACCAGTGCCCATTTCCCACCACCAATATCCCCAATTCCCTCCCCCTCCCATAGCCTGCCTAAATCGTAGGTTCTTCATCTTTTCTCTCTCCCTCTCTCTCTTTTCCTTCTCTTACACATTGTGGGTTGCACTACATACACTTAGAGGCATCATGTGCATTTTTTGCCTGTATTTAATGCTCAGTTCTAGGTTAGTATTAGCCCTTTCGACATTTATTCACACATGTTCCCTTCTCTGTCTTACCTAACCTCTGACTCCCACACGTTTGCGGTAATTTCCACTTTTGGTAAGACCACCTGATATATTTATGTCATGCAAATAAATGCAGTCATTCTATATCTCTCTCTTTCCTTCTGACTAATTTCACTCAACATGATCCTTTCCATATCCATCCATTTATAGGCAAATTTCATAACTTCATTTTTCCTAACTGCTGCATAGTATTCCATTGTGTAGATGTACCACAGTTTCGTTATCCAGCATCAGTTCTCAGGCATACTGGTTGTTTCCAGGTTTTGTCTATTGTGAATAGTGCTGCTCCGAACATAAAAGTGCGAATTGTCTTTCCACTATGTGTTTTTGGCTTCCCAGGGTATATTCTCAGGAGTGGTATGGCTGGGTCAAAAGGGAGCTCAATTTCTAGTCTTTGGAGGAATGTCCATATTATTTTCCAGAAAGGTTGTACAAATCGACATTCCCACCAACAATGTATGAGAGTCCCCTTTTCCCGCATCCACGCCAGCACTTGTTGCTTTTACTGTTTTGGATATGGGCCAGGCTCTGTGGTTGTGGAATAAAAATGAACAGGATTGTGGAAATAGGTTGATTTCTCATAAATAAATAGAATTACCATAAGAGTTAGCAATTCTCACTTCTTCATATGGGCCCAAAGTAATGAGAATCAGTATTAAAGAGTATTTGTTTTCCCATATTCATAGCAGCATGTGGAAGCAGTTGAAGCATTCATTGATAGATTAATGGATAAGCAAAATGTGATACATAAATATAGGGCAGTTTATTTAGCTTTTTGAAAGGAAGGGTATTCTGATCTGTGCCCCAGCATGGGTAAACTTGAGGATGTGTTCTGGAGCACCACAGCAATGCAGGTGTTTACTCAAGCAAGAAAAAGGCAAACTGGAGATCGGTGTCAGCAAACTCTGCAATCAATACTTACAAGCTGCTCTTTTACACATACCACAGTGGAGGTCTCAACACTGGGCCACTGTCTAGTGTCACTTGCTAACCTGAAAGATGTGCACAAAGACAATTCCAATCAGCCACAACAAAGGTTAAATTACATGAAATGCTTATTTTTCAGGAACACAGAACTAAGATATTGACAGTCTGACTTTGATCAATAGTAGCCTCACCTGCGAATGCTCCTGCACCACCTTACTAACGCAACCTAACTGGTTATGGGAAACCAAATGATTTCAAACCACTCTGCGTTAGAAATAGAGTGTTCCTATTTCTGCTATAGTGTTTCCTATTTCTGTGCTAGAAATAGGAAAGAGACTGTTTTGACTCTGAGTAGTTCTCTGTCAAGCTGGGATGATGCTCCAAGTGCCCCAGGACTATCTCTATTCTGGACAGTGCCATGAGAGGGTGATAGATCAACAGTGTCCTCACATGAGGTGATACATTGCTCGGATGTGTCAGAACAACAGCTGGCTCAGTTTCTCTATCCTCAGAGCCCCGCAACAGCTGACTGCTATGATGGATTACACGCGTGGTGCAGCCTATCGCTGTAATACATCAAGACCCAGCACTGATTTGAAGGTGAATTAGTCAAAAGATGGAGTTCCTGCAAGCTCTGAACCCAAGAAAAGAAACCCTGTTTAATTATATAATACAAGACAAAGAAGCTGGCATGAGGCTTGGTGATTGCCAAATGTGAGACTATGGCTAAGATATTATCCTCATTAAGTGAGCAGCAGTACCAGATGAAGTCTGAACACTGCTCTATTTTCTGAGCTGACTTTTGCTGTCCACCAGCCTCCTACCTCCACCATAGCACAAAATGACCCCAGATGGGACATAGTTTTTCCATCAGTCCTTGTTGACTTCTAAATCCAGCTTTTCTATTGACAACTTGTGCTAATGTCACATAGTCTCTCCATCTCTCTCTTCCCTTGCTCCTCTCTGAATGTGTAAAATATTAGGAGGGAATGAAAAACTATCATGTAAGTTGTTCTTTCCCCATTAGCAGTAGGGAGATTCAGAGAGGCAGCAAGAAGAGGAGGAGTTTGTAAATGAGGAAGTTGTAACCTCAGTCCCTAATAGATGATCCCAATGCCATGTCAATGAAGAGTCTCAGAGATAAGCCAGGTGTGCAGGGGCCTTCTGTGTAACAGGCCCACCTTTCACATGCCGTGCCTCCTCCTGCCTTTCCTAGGTGATCTAGTCAATGGGGAGAGGAAGGGACGGTCGGGATCCCTTTTCAGGACTTTGTAACATGCATGCGTCAACGCAACTTGCATTTTGCTGGCCTGAGCTTATTCATGTGGTCTTTTATACTTGCAGCAGAAGATAATATGCTGCCTTTCCTCCCATTCAAGGTGGTGCTAATTCTATCAGAAAATTGAGACCCATTTGTACAAAGAAAAAGAGGAAAGCGTTCTCAGGAGCCAGAGAACTGACACCACACCCAGGGATAACTCAAAATGACTCCACAGGAAAAACTTCCAAAAAAAAAAAGAAAGGCTCAGCACTCCAAACCATTCTCTTCCATTAGTTCTCAGCTAGGACCCAAACCTGGGTAGCCAGCTTCTTGCTCATTTGGAGTCCAAATCCATTTGGGAGGGGGCAGAATTCCTTCTGTTTTTATTTAGAATGATGGAAAACCCAGGCTCTTATAACACTTGAACATTAAGGTAAGATTATATGTGATTATATGTGAAAAATTCCTAGGGGACAAGACAAGATGCCCTTGGAACTGAATATGTAATGGAGTTGGGTGGTTGAGAAAGAAAAGCAACTGTCACCTCTTCCCCTTTTACTATACTCCCAGGAGCGTCCCTCCAATAGGATATTTAATCAGCGACAATGATGGGTGATCAGAAAGCACCATTTTGAGTTATGAGATTCTAAAGCAGTGTTTCTCAACCCAGCGCCATATGGTTCCCCTCCCTGGTGAGCTATCAGGATATTCAAAGGGAGCTCAGGGGAAAATTACTTAAATGGGGACTCCATGGCATGAGACCAAGGACCAACTGGTAAGATGAGGGGCAGGCACAGGACAAAAAACAAAGTTGGAAGGAGACACAGTTGGAAAAATACTGATAAACACACAAAGTCCAAGTACGGCATGTGGTTTATACAAGAGCTCAAAGTCCTGGGTGAGAAACTCTGTGGTCATTGGGGAGGGACGATCTGACAATTCTCCTCCAGTGAGGAGGGGGTGGCAGGATTAACAGAGAAGTTCTAAAGAAGATATTGACAGCGTTGAGACAGATGTCACTTACATTTCTGTGCACAACAGGCAGAATGATACAAAACAACATGATGAATAACCCCCAGGGTTTGAATCACTAGGGGCTCTTGCATATACTTGGTACTGATGAACAAAAGCTCTTGCTGTAAATAATGCAGATTTAGCTGTGAATGTGGCTTGGTGTGTCCTTCACTGTGGTAACATATTGCTTTATTGTTGTTGGAGATTTTGCAAGGAAGATGAAGCAGGGGGAGAAACAAAAGAGATACAGAATAAAGCCAATGAAAATTAGAGATTTTATGTTTGGCACATAAAAGCACAACGCATATGGGTCAAGTATGGAAGTGTGCAAAGGAAGGATAAAAGGATTTTTTTAGGGAGGCTCAAGAGAAATGTCAATGACTGATATATAGTTTATATTTTATAAGCCCAGACATTTTGAAGAGTAAAGTTTACAAGAAGGTAAAAAAACAAAACAAAAACAAAACAAAACAAAAAAACAGTTCTTGTGAGAATAACCAAAAACTGTGGGCTATCTGAATAAATCCTTAAGGAATGCCTAGCATACTTGATATTGTATTTTTGTTTGTTTTGGGTCCACACCTGGTGGTGCTCAGGGCTTACTCCTGTCTCTGCACTCAGAAATCACTCCTGGAGGTGCTCTAGGGACCATATGGGATGTGGGTGGGTGGGTGGGGGGTCAAACCTGGGTTGGTCACTTGCAAGGGAAAACTATAGCTTAAAACCCACATGTATTTCTTATGACTGCCTCTTGCCCTAAACGTTGGTTCAGCTTATATAACTACTTGAAGATTTGGTCTCGACCCTTCCTATGTTTTGAAGGCCTAAAGCACGTAACAGTTTTTAAAACATAAATGCCAGATGCTTGGGAGAAAGAGCTGGATGCTGCCACTGCTGTTTGCATGGAAGAGACTGATAACATTGTTGTAAACTCAGGGCTGGAGAAATAACACAAGGGTTGGGGCGTATGATTTGCACCCAGAGAACCTAAGCTCACCCCCAGCACTGTGAGGGCCACAAGCCCGTTGCCCCCAGCACCAGCAGATGTACGCCTGGGGACCCCAGCTGAGCATTGCTGCCTGAAGTGGCATGCAATCACCCCTGAACACTGCTTGGGGTGCCCATGTTGGCCTAAGAGTTGATGGTTTCTCTTTCCCCCTTCCTTTTCCTCCTTTATTTGAAGGGAACGTCTGACGACATTCAGGAGCTGGGATCGACAGTGCTGTCAGAGGTGTCCTCACTGTGTGCAGTCGGTGAAGACAGATCTGTAACAGACAATCTGTAACAAAGATCTGTAAAAGACCAACAGTGGGTGAAAGGAAGTTCTTCCAGAATGTTCTCAAAGGGAATAACTTAGCAGGCAGCCGCAGTGCCACCATTCAGAGTCCAGGTCTCTGCTCTGAAAGGTTCAGGTGGCGGACTCCACGGAGAGACTTCCTTGAGGCAGGAGAGGGCAGCAGAGACCAGACACAAAGTGGGGTAGAGGTGGCTAGGAAAGGGCATCACTGTCCGCGCCCAGGAGGACAGCAGCTTCCAGAGGAGACTTGGCAGAGGGCCAGACACACACCAGACTTGGCAGAGGGCAGAGCCGAAGGATGGGAGGAAGAAGAACCCACTTCTCTCTTCCTCTTGCCATTGATGCCCTGCCCTGCCCTGACTGCAACAGCCAGCTGGTAAGGAAGGCTGAGCAAGTGATGCGGCTCTCGGGGTCAAAGGGAAGGTGAGATACCAATGGGAGTTTCAGGAAAAAAATGGAACTTGCCAGCTTCTTTTCCCTCAAGAACCTCAGAGAGGAAGATTTGACTCCTATGGGCATCTTGGCTCTTTTATTTACCATATTAAACAATTACAGTTTGTTGAAATATTATTAACAAGACAACTGCATGTATTTCATATATGACAATGTGATGAGCTTGGAAATAAATATACATATGGGAAAAGCAATGCCACAATCTAGGCTATAACTATATCTCTACCCTCCAAGTCAATAGTACAGCCAATAGGACATTTGCCTTGCACATGGCTGACCCCATCATCCCATATCCTCCCCACAATGCCCGCCCCAACACTGCCAGGTGTAATTCCTGAGTGCTGAGCCAAGAGTAACCTCTGAGCATCGTCGGGTGTGACCCAAAAATCAATCAAACAAAAAATAAATAAAACAGTACTATTCAGTTGGTCCTCTTATTTTATTGTCAATTAATTCCATACACTGTTTTAAATCTCCTCGGTTGACAGACCCTTTGAGAATATGATCAAAACTATAGTCCCTCTTTACAGGAAAAGTATCACTCATGGAGGAACTTTTGTTCAATTCATACACCCACTAAAACTTTGCCATTCCAAGTATCCCAATACAAGTAGAACCAGCCTCACCAAGGAGTTTGGAAATGCAGGCTGTTGACCCTGTCCCAAGTGTTCAGAATGAAAACCTGCATTTCAGTAAAGTGAACAGGTGATGAAGTTGTCTACTGTAGTCTGTACTGGGCCATTTGGGAACTCAGCCAGTATTGCAAGGGGTGTTTGAGTGACTGTGGATACTTCCTTGAGAAGGGAGGTTCAGCTGCAAGCAAATAAAAACACAAAAAGGCTGTATGTCCCCTGAAAACATGAAATCTAGTTATACCAGTTTGGGATTGTGCTGATTAACAAGACAATTGTTAATCCGCAGTGCGGATTATCTTATTCTCCCTCCCTCCGGATTTCCCACTGCTTCGTTATCTCCCCCAGCCCTACCCCCCATGTACCCCCACAGTTGTATTAGGGATCAAACACAACATGACAAGGCTCTACTCAGTCACGTCTCCAGGCATCAGCCACTTTGGGGATGTAGCTTTTGCCCTCATGACGGTCTGATGGGTCCTGGCACTCTAGATACTGTCTTTGTGTTCCAAGTCAAAGGCACAGGGCGATGTAAGACCCTGGTAAGACTTGTGCCCAGAGTTTTCCCTTCAGGCGCCTTGACTGGACATGACTCGGTGCAGCAGTCTCTAGCTGCAAGAGACGCGGCAAGCCAAATTCAGTTCTCATGTTTTGTTCTGGTGGTGGCAGGGAAAGGGACCACACTTGGCAATGCTCAAGCTTACTCCTGGCTTGGTGCTTAGGGGTGCTCAGGTATTGTGGGAGGTACCAGAAATAAAACTAGGGTTGTTAACATGCAAGGCAAGTGTCTTAACCCTTACCTCTACTATTTCTCAGGCCTGAGAGTTCATTTTTAACTCTCAAAAAATAGGTGTTACGCTAGCAAGAAAAATGGAGAAATTTGATACTAAGCAGGTAGGTAATTACCCAAATCTGTCATTGTACATCAGAATAGAAATGATTAGCTCTGAAAACCTTGGATTCCATCTCTTGTCACTGATGAGACCCAATGATACATATTCAATGCTTTGGAGACTGCTTTCATAAAATAAAGTGAAAATGGAAATTCTTGTTAGTGGGTAATAATATAGAAGTACAGATGTAGAAAAGTGGGAGCTAAAATTTAAAATGGATCTATTTGAGCTTTAATTACTCAGAATCAATAGTCATTTCCGTTGTCCAGAATTGAAATATACTTTTGTCTTATGGAGACATGTAAGTATTGAAATATATCTGAGACGGTAAAGAGCACTTAGATTTATTATGTTTTTTCTTTCTTTTTTTTTGCCTTTTTGAGCATCACCCCTGGTGATGCTCAGGGGAGCCTATGACTCTGCACTCAGGAATTACTCCTTGCAGTGTTTGGGGGACCATATGGGTTCCAGGGATTGAACCCAGGTCTGCAGCCTGCAAGGCAAACACCCTACCTGGTGTACTATCTCTTTAGCCTCCACCTTAATTTCTCAAAAAAAAAACTGTGCCCAGCTCTCATTTAGGTGGATTTTTTTTGTGGGCCTTTCTAAAAGGAAGGGATAGGGCTTTCACTATAAAATTTTTGTTCAAAACCACTTTAGAATCATTATTATTTATGAGCAAATGACACATTATTTTGTTGCCTGTATTACTAGGTTCTTAACGTAGACTCCAAGAGTTCTCCTAGCCCATTCAGGCTAGTTCATTCATACTACTTGAAAGGAATGAAACTCTGGTTTTAAAAAATTCTGACATGTATTTAACTAATTCAAAATGCTTCATTTTAGCAAAAAAAAAAAAAAAAACGGGGGCTGGAGCAATAGTCCAGTGGGTAGGGCATTTGCCTTGCACACGGTTGGCCCATGCCGGCCTGGGTTTGATCCCGGCATCCCATATGGTCCCCTGAGCACCGCCAGGAGTAATTCCTGAGTGCAGAGCCAGGAGTAACCCCTGAGCATTGCCAGGTGTGACCCAAAAAGCAAAAAAAAAAAAAAAAAGCTTCATTTCAATGAGTTTTTTAATAGGTTCAAGTAGCTACCTCACTATGGTTCTTGAATGATCTATTCTGGCAACAGTGGAATAGTGTTATCTTAGATATCACACTACTAAAATGATCTGAAGCCTGAGAAGTCATAAAATTTGAATTCATTTTTGGATTCTGGAAGAAAATTACTGCAACCTACTGATTAAACAGACTATTTTTATGGGCATCCGGGTGGGGTCATCAGAGATCAGGTACGCGTCTTGGTTAGGTTTTCTCTTCTCTAAAGTCAAAGTTTCCAGTCACATATGGAGCTCAAGGTCAGTTGACAGACATTCTCAGAAAACGGCTTTGTCTACAGGACTTGAAAGTTCTTCAGACTCTGTTGTTGTTATAGTATCCGGAGTATTACACATTTTGGGGTTTTGCCAAAGATCATATCCTGCAATGCCAGGGAATGCATTGCATAGGGGCAGTGCTCAGGATTGAACCACAAGCAAGAAATGTGCTCTGCCACTGAGTCACTTCTGGGCCCCTGAATTTAGTACTTGAAAACAGAAAGCGGACCATCAGGAGTGAGGAAGGGAGGGTTGCCCACAGCCTGTTGTACTTGAGGGTTACTCCTGGAGTCACCAGCCATTGTAAGAGATCACAACTGGGGCTCTAGCATGCAAAGAATGTACTCAATTCTTTAGCAATTTCCCTGACCCTACCAGGCTTTGTTAAAAAGAACCAAACCCTTACAACATTCTGAGACTTTGGACAAGATGTGTTTCTAAAAAATGTGTGGATTGTTGTCATTTAAGTTTTTAAAACTTCTATCATTTTCTCAGTCTAACAGAATATCGAGAAATGTTTAGGGAGAGTGAATGCGCCTTGGCTAGCAGTTTTGTTCTTTTTCATTCTACCACCATTCACTCAACAGCCTTCATATAGCTTTTGCCATGATTAAGACCTGTAAGAGCAGGGGAGGACACAGAGAAGGAAGAAATATTTATAGCCTTCACTAGTGCCAGTAAGAGGAAATATGCACCAACTACTAAAATTTGACAAATATTTGTTTTTCTCTACTCCCTTGCAAAGCTGCTGTGATATTGAACATATAAAACACAAAACAGAGAATTCAGCTTTCTAGTTTATAGGTATGTGGGGAGAAAGATACAGCCATCATTTAACTCCCATTAGAAACTGTTGGCTTAAAAACCCATAGAAAATATTTACCAAGGTATATTTTCAAATCAAAATTTTTTGTTCTCACCCAGTTGAGCAGTCAATGGCATCAAAGCTTTTTCAACTGTGCTTGGACAGCCTGACAGTATAGTGTTTTGAAAACTATACTATTTTATTTCTATAAAAACTATGTCTGCTATTGACTCAAAATACCATTTCCACCAGAGAGTATATGATTGTCAGAATTATTAACACTTATCTGATGTAATGTTCTCTTTATTCATTTTTGGAGGTAGATCCTTCTAACAAGTAAGGGCTGCCATATTTTATGCTGTTCAGTCTTTCGGGTTGGTCTGCCCTATTTCTATGGCGTCTGTGGTGTTGCTGGCATGTTAATTATTATAGCAAATGATAAAATGTGCAAAATGGCACCCCTTCTTAATGACATAAATAAATGGAGCAATTAATTTTACACAATAAAAACAAGCAATACAATAACTTACAAATTTGGAGTTTCTTCATTATTACATCAAATTACAAAATGGAAACATGTAATTTCAAAAGGCTCATAAGTAAAAATGGAAACACAGCTGATGCCGCGTCAGCTTGTGGGCTGCAAAATAATGTTGGGTTTGCAGTGTGGAGCAGACAACATCTTTCAGATACATGAGGGCACAAATGATTCAGAGACTAGAAATCTTCTGGCTCTGAGCTTGCTTAACCACCCAAACCATTTGTGCACCGTTCAAAAAGACAACACAAAATTGACTTTTTCTCTTTTCTTTTCCTCTTACTTTGGTTGATTACTCTAGCAATAACTTTGCTTAGGGCCCTCATCTCCATTTATCTATAGTTCCACAAACTAGAAGCCTTATGATTGATCTTGTAACTTCAATATCTAGAGAGAGATAAGTAGGAAAGCAAATTTCCCTGGAGAACTGACAACAGTTCTTAAAATGAAATGTGTATACTCCATGCCTGACATCCTATATTGCCCACCATCTCTGAAGCTGTCAGTTTATGGGTTGACACTTGGTACTTTGTGTTTGTTTTGGTGAGTGAGAAAGTAACACATATTTTCTTTGACATCTTTTGCAATTTTACGAGTATTCAGGGCACACTCCCTACTTTGCATGGAGAATGTCTTTGCACGGTTGTCAGAATGACGGACAGCGGAGCGAATGACAGGATGGAGCGGTGATCTTTGCTTGTTATTACATACAATAGCCTGGTAGGAATCATGATGGGTTGGTGAGACAAACTGTGTCCCATTCTGGAACATATTAAGTTTGTCTCCAGGACACACATGACTTCGCGAGGGTGTCGAACCTCATTCATAATAGATGCTAATCTTTCCAGGGCTGACTGATGACAGCACTTCCTGCCCTTCACGGAATTAGAGCTGGGTTTTATCAAAGGACTCAAACTGCCTGCTAATTAGACTAATTCCCTTCATCATGAATTATTTATTTCCATTGGTAACCGATCACTGTGACATTAATGGGTTCTGCTCAACTTGGCTTCATACTAATACACTCTTGGAGTTAAATGTTTAAAAATTCCTGACACTCCACTCCAGGTCAAGTGTATCTTTGGCTAATATTTGACAGATTTAATGAAACTTCGGTGGTTATGTTTTAGTTACAGATAAAATGGGGCCACGTTATAGATTTGGTTAGATAAGAAAGCAAATCCATGTTTTTCTTTCTCTGCCTAGTTGCTTCCTGACCCTCTAGAGAGAGGCCATCTGATTCTAGGGTGTACTAGCTGCACACATAGTATTTTGTCAAGGTCAAGCTGTTCCACAGAAGTGCTGCTGATCTTATTGTTGATCATTTTATTTAAAGTTGAGCTACTGGAATGCCAGGTGGTGAAGTTGGAGTGATGATTCAATGACTTATATCTATTGATGAAAGCAGAAAGCAGTCTCTTATTTGTCTGTTTATAAACTGCAGAATGCTCTGGACAAGAACTGAGAGCTAAAAGGTAAAGGGATATACATGATAATCTCTCAGTACCTCTATTAAGAACCTTAATGACCGAAAGGAGAGAGAGAGAGAGAGAGGAGAGGTGTCTGCCATAGAAGCAGAGGGGCAGGGGTTGGGCGGGAGGGAAGCTGAGGACATTGGTGGTGGGACAGGAATTGGGACACTGTATGACTAAAACCGAAATATGAACTACTATGTAGCTAAGAAAAATGCAGAATAAACTTCAAAAGTTATAATGTGCAGTCCTAATGCAGTGGTGTACAGACCCTTCTAATGTATAATGTTATATAAGACAAAAGCAATGCTCAGAGGTTACTTCTGGCTCTGCACTCCAGGAATTACTGCTTGAGGGACCATATGGGATGCCGGAGATGGAACCCAGGTCAGCCATGTGCAAGGCAAACCCCTTCCCCACTGTGCTATCCCTCTGGCCCCCATATTTCCCAAGTTTTAGAGCTGATGTCTGTGGCTCACTGGGAGAGTGTTCGCCTTTCAGATCGGAGACTGAGAGTCTGACCCCAGTCACTACCCAGCATGTGGCGTGTGGTCCCAGTGGCACTGCCTTTGTGATCTCAAGAGCTTTGGTCTCACTGTTTTGCTGAACTGCATCACCTGGTAGATGGCCATGTTCAGCCATCTGAACCCCATGCAACTGAGATATATTGTAGATTGCATCATGGACCTAAAGCCAAGATTACTTCTACTTCTAGTCCCTCTCCATTCTTTAGAGAAATGGTGTAAGTCTGAAAATTCCATACATCCATTACCTTTTGGTCATCAGCCCCAATCTACAAGCCATCCAGAGTCCACAGAGTTCACTCATTAGAATGAAAGATGCTCCTAGTGCTTTTATCATCTATGAATGAATAAGAAAAAGCAGCTTAGGTACTCTGCCAGGAACTGCATACACACATTTTTTTCCTGTTATTTCATACTCTCACATGTAAAAAGTAAGTGGTTTCAAGCCCCATATACCCGTGTAAGCATAAAACAAAGCTATCAAAATACACAAGATTAGATCTATGGAAGAATATATGGTACAAAGATCCATTATACTTTTTAGTTTAAAAGTATAAGAAATCCAGACTTTCAGATTTTCTAATCTACTGTGTTGTTGTTGTCATTGTTGCTTTTGTGAGGGGCAAAAAAATGAGCCTCAAACTCTTGGTGGTCCTCACAGGAACCATATGGTGCTGGGGAATGAACTGTGGTTGGTTGCATGCAGGGCAAACACTTTACCTAACCCCGGTACTAGGCTTTTGGATTTTTGAGGAATGTGGGATTATTTATTATTATATAAGTAAACTGTATTTTACAAACTTTTAATCTTTAAAGATTCATAAGAAGACATAGTTCTATGTATCTGATTCTTAGCTATATAGCAGATGATATTATTCTCAGGAAGACACATCCACCATTAAACAGTAGTTTATTTCACATTTTCTATTTATATACATTTTTGGTATTTATATCTGGTACTACTAAGTTTTACAAACATATACATGGAAATATTATGAATACATGAAGAGTTTGTATTTTCTGAACTATTTATGTGTTAGTTGTTCATTATTATGAAATCAGGAATATTTCCTTAAGAAAACAATTGGTGAATCTTAAGCTCACCAATAAATGGTTAATAAAATGGAGAAGTATTTTTCATATTTTTTCTTTTATCTCATGGAAATACTCAGTTGTCTTAGACTTATATTCTTATTTCTTCTCCCCCTGTCTCTCTCCCCTCTCTCTCTTTCTCTCTCTCTCTCCACACAAGCACACACATACACACACAAATCTTAAATTTTATTTCACTTGAGTTCCATCTCTCCTTAAGTCACTGTGGCTTCTTATTCATTCCATTGATCTGGGCTTGTTAGCTTACACAACTTTTTCCTTCTTTTGCTTCCCCTTTTCATTTCCTCTACAAATCACATTGCAGCTGAAATGACTTTTAGGTTGAACAGTTCATTCATGTGTTAATATTTTGAACAGATACCAGATATTACCCTAGGCTCTTCTATAAAGCAGAGTTTCATTTAGTAAATCACAGAAATGACTATTTTTCTTAAGAAAAGGCATTCAAGGTCTCTGGCTAGGAGTACCTCCTAAGATAGTTCTTGATTGCATCCTGTGTGTTGCCATATATTTGGAGGTGATCCATCATTGATAAAACTTCTTAAAAGGTATTTTATTTCTCAAACACCACATCCTTCTGAATATTTATCAAACTGAGTCAAAGTTTCCATGGGCTTCCACAAATCACATTCCAGCCTCTGCAAGCTATTTCTATAAGGAAATTCAGCTCCCACAAACTCCTGTGTTGGGTTTTTTTTTTGGGGGGGATGGAGTTCACACCCAGCAATGCTTAGGACCTACTCCTGGCTCTGCACTCAGGAATTACTCCTGATAGCGTTCGGGAGACAATGTGGAATGCTGGGGATTGAACCCAGGTTGACCACATGTGAGGCAAATGCTTTCCCCTCTGTTCTATTGCTCTAGACCCTCCTGTATTTTTTTAATTGTACTTACTAAAAATACAATGTTAGAAATAGTGGGCAAAGAAAGGCAGTGGGGTGGGATCTGAGGGCAAAGGGGACATCAGCTTGTAGTCCAGGGAGGCAACCTGGTGGCATAGACACTTCAGCCTTGGGAGTTGCAGGTGGTCACTGTGATCGGTGACAAAGCCCACATTCCACCCTCTGGGGAGACCACCAAGTATTCATTTACTCTATTTGTAGAGAAGAAACTCTGACGCCTCCAAGGTCTTTCAAGGCAGGAAACTGTAGACAAAGTCTAAAAAATTGATGAATTATATTAATTTGGCATTTAACTGTGGGACTGGATTTTGAAACATATTTTCCCTAGTCACTTGATCACTTGATCACTTGACATCCCGTTATTCATTGATTTGCTCGAGCAGGCGCCAGTGACATTTCCATTTGACCCTATCACATGCCAGTGTACCCCAATGGCATCTGCTTGCTTCAGGAATACGAAGAGCCTCAAATCATTCGTTTAGGGTCTTGATGAAGTTTGACCGGGCGCAGGAGCGATGACACAGCAGGTAGGGCGTTTGCCTTGTTCGATCCTCGGCATCCCATATGGTCCCCTGAGCACTGCCAGGAGTATTTCCTGAGCGAAGAGCCAGGAGTAACCCCGAGCATCACCGGGTGTGACCCAAAAAGCAAAAAAAAAAAAAAAAAAAACTACAGTCAAATTTTCCCTAGTAACAAATATTATTTACTCAATATCTAATATCTAATTATAAGGGAAAGCAGAATATAATTTAAAATGGAGTATCATAAATCCAGAGAACAGACTAAATTTAGTAACAAGATATATCTTTTGGAGAAAAGCAGATTAGGAATAAACTAAAACCCATACCATCATGCTCTCTGACAGCCTACATATACAGATATTTACTATAGGATTAAGTTTCTTACAGAAAAGTTTTCCAAAGCATATTCAGAAGACTAATTCCAAAAGATATTATATAACCTTTTGTAGGAAGCATTGCATAGTCAAATACATTTGGGAAATGTTAGGCTAATTTTCAAGCTTCTGTTTCCTTCCAGGATGAACTTACTGGGGACAAGTTTTCTTTCTACTATAATCTTTAGGAAACCAGACAAATCCATGAAGCTATTTTCAAACAGTGGACTATGATTCCTGAAAAATGGAAAGCAAACAAGATGAACTCCAGCACTCTGATTTCCACAATGAGTCAATTTCTATATTTCAGAAGAGGGAAAATCAAATAAAGCACAACAGACTTTCTGTGTTGAGGAGCAGGATATCAGAGTGTTAGGAGTTTGAATGTTGTAGGTCATGATTCTGAAGATGAGGACATTATGCAGAAATAACGCTACATAAATCTTCATGAAGGATTCCTTGAATCTTTGTGATTATTAGGTTTATGCATGCATGGAATAAAACTCCATGAGGCAAAATACAATCAAGGACATGCAAGTTCATGTTTAAACTTCACCAACCAGAATAGAGAGTCCCCATTTTTCATCTGGAGCAGTCAGTGATGATCACAGTAGGTCATGCCTTACTAGTAAGGCTAAACAACCTCCATAATTAAACTACAATGTGTAATAGAAAATTTCTGAGAACTGGTTTAGAGGGATCAAAAAAAAGTACAGTTGAAAAATTACTTGCCAAGACAAATGCTTATGTTCTTTGAAAGAAAGCAAACAAATTCATATAATCAATGGCACAGTTTTCATAATTTCCAAAGTCCAATTGGAAAAAATCTTTAGCTTTTTTTGGGGAGGGGCAACATCCAGCAAAGCTCAGGGGATACTCCAGTCTCTGCACTCAGGAATTACTCCTTGCAGAGCTCCGGGGATCATATGGAATGTAGGAGATCGAACCCGGATTGACCACATTCAAGACAAATGCCTACCTGTTTGAATATTGCTCTGGCTCCAAGAAAACAATCTTTAAGCACAACAGATAGCAGGAAAGTATGATATATATATATATATATATATATATGTATATATATATATAAGCAAAAGGGAAGATAAGTAGGCTGTGCAGAAAGGTATATTAAAATGCTATTATAAATATATTTAAGTGGTTAAGAAAATCGTGGACATAATGAGAACAAAAAAGGGAATACAAAAAGAACCAAATGGAACTTATAAAGATTAAAATTACAGCATCTGAAAAGAAAAGTTCATTAAGTGAAATTATCAGATGATTAGGCATTAAAGAAGAAGAGATCAGTGAACTTGAAGATACAGGAACAGGATTCATACAAAATTAAATACAGAGGGGAAAGTCACTAAATTTTTTTTTATAAACAAACAGTGCAGCAGCAGTAATTTGTGGTCTACCATATATGTGATTAGAGTCCAAGAAAAGTGGAGGGAAAAGAAGAGAACACCAATCGATTTGAATCAAATACCTAAAAAAAAATTTCTAAATCTGCTTTAAAATTATACAAAATATTAAAATGTGTTTTATGCTTTCTAGGCCCTGGGTATTTATGACCAATGTTTTTGGTGTGTAGCCAGTATGATTTTCATATAGTCTTTTTGAATGTTCTAGATTAACTCCTCAAGTTCACTGTCCACCCTGAGTTTTCCATCTTGCATCCTGCGCATAGGAAAGCCTCTTTACTTGTAGACCAACCAGCACATCCAGGTTGAAAAGAAACTCTGGAAGTTGGGTGGATGCCTTGACACTGAGGCTTCAACTATCCAGCAACTACCCAGCACCTCTTGTACTTCCTACTTCAGGGGCTCCCCAGACACCCCAGATGCTCCGGTGGTTTTTTCCTCCAGCTTTTAAAACACAACAACCTGCAGAGCATCAGGGGCTCAAGAGGAAAGAAAAGTCTACGGAAAGTGTGCCAGTTGCACTCTGGTCTCCTGTCCTGTGCTGCTCCTTTTTCATGGAGGAATCAAGTCCCAGGTTTCAAACAAGCAACTTCTCACCCACTGAGCCATAGCCCCTGCTTCCTGCCTGTTTCAGCCCTGGGCCTCACACAAGCACGCGTGCTCACCCACTGAGCTCCAGCCCCTGTTTCCTTCCTCTCCTGCTCTTGTTCTTCTTCCTAATGTGCACAGTATTCTGTCTATTCCCCCCAACCCCCCAGAGAACTTGGGTCATCTCCTGCAAGTAGTTGCTCTGTTATTAGGCCCCTCCCATAGTCAGCACTAGAAGGGAGAAGAGCATTGTTTTGCAGCAGAACGAATGAATGACTGTAACAGAGCTACTGCAACAAAGATTTCAGTATTTCAGAGGTGGTTATGATCAGGAAGCAAGTGAATTCAAAAGCAGACAGAACTGGAGCCAGAGTGGCAGATAGTACAGCAGGTAGGACTTCTGCCTTGTACATGGCCAACCCAGGTTTGATCCCTAGCAACCACCCATATGGTCCCACAAGCACAGCCAGGAGTAATCCCTGAGCATTTCTAGGTGTGCCCCCCAAAACAAAACAAAAAAAAACCAAAACAAGAAGTAGAACTCCATCTGCTCTGCCATTCTGTGAGATATTTGGCAAATTGCTTGCATCTCTGAGGCGATTTTTTTTATTTATAAAGCAACATAGAGTTCCTATTTGTATCTGTATCCCAAGCACAATAGGCGGATCTCCACACTCCTCCTCTACATGTGTATATAACTGTATAATTGTGTTTCATTTACGTAATGAAATAATATATGCTAGTTGCTCCTTGTACCTAAGACACAACAGTCTCACAATAATCAAGAGTTGCAATTATTGCTTTCAGTCATTGGAATGGTCTAAAATCCTGTATCCTGGTCATGGACAGAGTATCTTCTACAGCCAGAGGGTTCTGAAGGAATCTGAAGAGGACGATTTGGACACTTTTGCTCAGGGTAGAGATAAGGAGAAGAAAGAACATACAATCACAGAGTCCTCTGAGAAAAGAAGTGAGAGAGTCCCCATCACTTCCACAGGCGATCTGACCTCCCGGGATCTTCTCAGATGTGCCTGCTTCTTCTTCTCCTAGTGTTCTTATCCTTTTGTGCTTCTAATAGAAAGCCCATTTTCCCTTAAAAGCAGATGTTCCTCTGCTCCTATGTAATAGTGTCTCCCGAAGATAAATGTGCCATTTAGAGCTCTGTATACATTCTGTAACCTGCATACGTTTTCTAAATATAGTAGCCAGATGATTACTTAATTTAGCTAGAAATGGCAGATTGTTGACAAAGAATCCCCGCTGAGTCCCAATGCCTTGAAATGCAGCTTTTATGAAGCAAATCATATCTGGAGAAATGACTACCAATACCATTTGCTTCCTCTAGTGACATAATATTTAGCTCTGTCACTGAAGCATAATTGACTTATTTTTTGCAACGTTAGTACTCTATTGATAAATAGAGATTACCTGGAACAAGTCAGTCCTGCTACAGGGGGCAAAGCAGTTACCAAGAGGGAGTGTTCAGATGAGGAAACAGTCTTATATTCACATATACCATCCCTTCTTCAACTCTAGGCTACTCAATTGGTACATAACTGCTTCAGATAGAGAAACAAACCCCATAGGGTCATTTTCTTAACTCACATTTAGTAAATATTAGCTAAAGAATCAGAGCAATTAATTAGCTTCATGCAACAACCAGGACCTGCAAATATCAGACGTGCTGCCTCTTTGGCTGACTGGTCTTGCATGTGGAAAGAATATTCGGTACGACACATTCTTAGACCTGGAGGAAAAGTCAGTGCTCTGACTTCTTTCTTTCCTCCGGGACTGAACCAGTGTTTGTGGTTTGTCTGCACCTTCGGCAGACGGGGGAGAACTCAACTCTAATGGGTTTAAGCAAAAATGGAATTCATTTTTTTCTTTTCTTTTTTTATTAATATTTTATTCTACCACTGTGAGATATACAATTACACATTGTTCACGTTTGGAGGTTTCGGTTACATAGTGTTCCAGCACCCTGCCCTCCACCAGTGCCCATTTCCCACCACCAATGTCCCCAATTCCCTCCCCCTCCCATAGCCTGCCTCCATGGCAGGTTCTTTATCTCTTTTCTCTCTCCCTCTCTCTCTTTTCCTTCTCTTACACATTGTGGGTTGCAACACATACACTTAGAGGGGCATCATGTGCATTTTTTTTGCCTGTAAAAATGGAATTTATTTGCTGAGAACTGAATCTTGCAGGTGTTCAAGAAAATCTGTCCTTGTTTTTAAATGTTATTTGAGGCACTATGGTTAACAATGCTGTTGTTGATATGATTTCATACACAACACATTTCACAGCACTGTACCATCCGTCAGGAAGGGCACCTCTCCTCCATCTTCCCAATTCCCCTCCTTGTTCTATTCCTGCCTCCCCTCACCCCCACTCACCTTTTCCCTCACTTGTGGTCAGCGTCCCACTGAAAACTGGTTCTTAGTGTCTTTTGCTTTGGGTTATTTGTCATAGTCCTATTTTTGCTTCTTTCTATCCCTCTTATGAGAGAGTTCATTCTCTGTATGTCCCCTCTCCTGACTAATTTCGCTCAACATGATGCTCTCCAGATCTATCCATGTACTAGCAAATTACATGATTTTATCTTCTATTAACAGTTTAGTATTCTATTTTTGTGTGTGTACCAGAGTTTATTTATTGGTCACCTGTTCATGAGAACTTAGGTTGTTTCCAGATTCTGGATATGATAAATAGCACTACAACAAACACTGGAATACAAATGCCTTTCCTGAATAGAGTCTTTGTACCATTGGGGTGGATGCCAAGAATTGGAATTTCTGGGTCAGATGAAAGTTCAACCCCTAGAACTCCTAGTTTTTAAAGGAGTTCACATATTGTTTCCAGAAAGAGGTGGGTCAGTCATATTTCCACCAGCAGGAATTGAAGGTCATTTCCCCCACCCCATACGTATCAACACTAGTTATTTATTTATCCATTTATTTATTTTCCTGGTGTGTGCTAACCTCATTGATGTGAGATATCTCATTGTTCTTTTCACTTCCGATTCTCTGATGGTAAGTGATGCCATGTAGTTCTGCATATGCTTTTTGGCCATCTGTGTGTCTTCTTTGAGGAAGTTTCTGTTCATCTCCACACTGCCTATTACACTACCCCCACCAAACTCACACCCCAACACACACAATTTTTTATGGGGGTTTGTTAGATTTTTTTCTTGGAAAGTTCTAGCAGTGTTTTTGGATATTAGTCCTTTATCAGATGAGTGGTGGGCAAATATTTTCTCCCAGTCTCTGGGGTCTTTATTCTTGTTATTGGTCTTTATTCTTGTTATTGTTTTTTTATCAATGCATAAATTTAGTTTGTTATGGTCCCATTTGTTTATCTTTGATGCTAGTAAACCTGTCTTTGTGTGCTACTGGCCATCTCTCAAGTCTGCCTTCCTTCCTGGCAGATTCTGCCACCTAGACACAACACATTGTGGGTAACACCTTTACCACGGGAACTGAAGAGGAAGAATAAATTGATCCATTAAAATTTAGAAGGACCTGTGCCTGGGCCAAAATTGAGTGATGAAACAGAGGCTCTGTTGGACAACCTTCGTTGTCCAACTGTCCCACTGTCTCCTGAGGCTCGGGGCCAGGCACACTGCACATGCCTCATTGGCAGAACCTACTGAGCTGCTTTGAACTGGAGAACTACTCAGCAGGCAGGGTATGATTTAGTGAGTCCAGGACAGCTCATTAGATTTGGGCTTAAGCTTCTGTTGGTGCAAGTAGCATAAGTAAGTGAAAAGGAATCCTTAAAATGTATTAAAATGCACTCTCCCCTGCCTCTACCTTAGTCTGCTCACAGTACTTACCACTCCACCCCTAGACTAGGTATAGAATCTGGCTTTTTAAAAATGTTACATTTGGGGCTGGAGTGAT
>JAJIBD010014969.1:0-13032 GCA_021461705.1 Cryptotis parvus
TGGTTGGAGATGGGCACTGGTGGTGGGATGGGTGCTGGAACACTGTATGACCAAAACCCAAATATGAACTTTTAATTGCATATCTTTGTAATTGTGAAAATAAAAAAAAATTTTAATTTAATTTCTTACAAAGTTAAGCTATTTTTTACTCTACATCCAGGAATAATACTCCTAGGTATTTACTCAATAAATTTGAATTTGATTCAGATATATCTGCATGTGAATATTTACAACTATTTTTTTGTCTATCACCAACCCAAACAGACAGTACCAAGATGCCTTTCAACCACTAGATAAAAAAAACTTGTATGTATACTTACAATGGAATATTATTCAGCACTAAACGGAAATGAGTCACAAATCCATGAAAAGACTCAAAAGGTCTTTGAGACACACTGACAAGTGGAAGTGAGTCTGAAAGGAGGAATCTGTTATTCACCTCCAGTTACATGGAGTTCTGGGAAAAGTACAACAGTAGAGATGGTAAAAACATCAACAGTCAGCAGGAGCTTGAGGACGGTAGTGCTGAACAAGGTTCTGCTTAGGACACCAGGCTATTCTGCAGGGTTACTGTCCCTGTGGCCACATGAGCCCATGTGTTTATGCAATGACTGAACAGTTGCAAAAGATCTAAAAATATTTTGGAGATTGGAAGAATCTTAGGAAGGAATGGAGAACGTGAAAAAAAAAAATCTAAGTCACCAAAGGAGTAAATCATGTCCTTGAAGGCACTTGGGGAATGGAATTGGCCTCAGTAGTTCTGAAACTGATAGTATAGCAGGAAGGTCACTTCCCTTGCATGCGCCAACCCGGTTCAATCCTCGGCATCCCATGAGCACAACCAGGAGTGACCCCTGAGCGCAGAGCCAGGAGTAAGCCCTGAGCAACAGGCTTGAACACATTCTTTGCCTGCAGAAAGTCCAGGTTTGATCCCTGGCACTGCAGAGTTCCCCACCCCACCAAGCACCACCAGGAGGAGCCCCTAACACGGGGGCTCAGCGGGTCAGTCCTCCTGTGACTACCCAGAACCTCTGCGCACAGACCCCCCATGTGCCCCCCTGTAGCCCCCTCGCACACCCCCATACACGATCACTTACAGGGACTTTTCCACCCTTCCCGCTCCCTCGCAGGCTCATTTCTGCGCATGGGGTGTCCCCAGAACTGGGGCAGAAAGATGCCCACACTACGGCTCTGTGGGTACCAAAACTCGCATTCAAACCCCAAAATTGGGCTTATCCAATATTGTGAGCTCACGACTAGGCTTGTGTCCGGCTTGTCCTCGGTGGAGAGCCACGGAGCCTGGTGGCCATCCACAGAGTGTCCACCTGCAGTGTCTGTCC
Organism: Cryptotis parvus; assembly: GCA_021461705.1. NCBI lineage: Eukaryota > Metazoa > Chordata > Mammalia > Eulipotyphla > Soricidae > Cryptotis > Cryptotis parvus. The sequence continues at coordinate 1,341 of JAJIBD010014969.1, forward strand.
ACAGAGTGTTCACCCACAGAGCGTCTGTCCGCAGCAGCTGGTTGGGGGCAGGTGCTGTGTCCAGTGGTCAGGCCCCAAGGGTCTGACATTCCCTCCCAGCCAGAGTTTATAGGCTGTGCCTAGACAGATCCCTCCTGCCTTTCTTCCTTTATAACCAGAGACAATAGGGGACCCCATGTGGGGCTGGGCGAACCCAGTTCAGCTGCATGCTCCTTCCCCAGTGCACCTTCACAGGTCCCGAAAGTCACCTTTAAAGGGAATGGGCCAGGGCTGGACAGAGCAAGGGGCGGCGCTGGCTCTGCATGTAGACCATCCAGGTTTTGATCCCCTGAACCCCGAGAGTTACTCCTGAGCACAGAACCAGGAGTAAGCCCAGAGCCCCTCCAGGTGTACTCCCGGCCTCAAATAAAATAAGATTTAAAACAGTTTTTTGGTCTCAGCAGCCGATGCTCAGGAGTTGCTCCTGGCTCTGCACTCAGGAATTACTCCTGGTGGGGAGGGGGTAAGGGACCATATAGGGTGCCAGAGATCAAAGCCCGGTCAGCCGCAGCCCCCTGGCAAGGTAAGTCCCTGGACCCGCTGTACTATAGCTCGTGACCCCTCCCCCAATAAGAGGTTCTAATTAATAAAGGGTGTGAATCTTCGAATACATGCCCTCACCTACAACTCCTAAGGATACTCTTCTGCGGCGTTGTGTGTGGGGCACCAGAACCTTGCCGGTGCTAAATTGTAAAGGGATCGTGAGAGTTCCAGCTGTAAAAACCAGGTGCGAGCTTGAGTCAAGGGGAAGTCCAGACCCCACCCGGCGGCCGAGGACCCCCCCACCTAATCCCAATCTTCTTCTCTGGGAGCCCGCGGGTCGGGTCAGCTCACCTGTTGGTCCCAGCGGCGCAGCTGGCTGTAGCGCACCCTGCCCAGAAGGAAGCCGTCCAGGTACACGGAGTAGAGCTGCGAGCACACAAACGCCCAGGATTAGTGGGAGGCGTGGGCCACACTCACCCCCAGACTCCTCCTCCTCCCGTCTGGCCGAGGATGGGGGGGGGCAGGGAAGGGAGACCCCAGCGCACCACGTAGCTGCCCCCAGCGCGTCGGGCCGCTGCTGGGTCACCGGGATGCAGAAGTGCATCTTCATGGTGGCGACCAGGACTGCAGATGGGCTCAGGAAGGAGCCGGGCACGGCTGGGGCGGCCGCAGTGGGCAGGTGAGGCCGCGGGTCCCGCCCCTTCTCGCTGCTACGTCCCCCGACTGCTGGGGCGGAGCCGCGACGGCCGTCGCAGGGCCCCAGGGCCCTGGAGGATGGGAGACCCTGGGAGGGCGACAGAGAGAGTCTGGGGGCGGGGTGGGCGGCCTCAGATGCTGGGCAGGGAAAGATAGTCCAAGGCTTTGCTCCTGCGGATTTCCCAACGCACACAAGTGAAGCCCCTGCAGGGCTGCAGCGGATAGGGCGCTTGCCTTGCACATAGCAAACCTGGGCTTGGTCCTCGACACCCCATAAGGTCCCCCAGCCTGGCCAGAAAAGGTCCCTGTGCACTGCCAGGTGTAGTTCAGCCCCAGCTCAAATCCCAGCACCGCCCATGGTTCCCAAGCTCAGCCAGGAGTGATCCCTGAGCTCAGAGGCAGTTGCTGCTCTGGACAGCCCAGCTTTGCCTTAACACACTGGAAATCCTGGGCTGGAGTGGGAGTACAGGGCTCAAGGTGCTTGCCTTGCACGCAGTCAGCCTGAGTTCAGTCCGCACTGCTGCACAAGGGCCTGAAGCACCGTCAGGAATGATCCCTGAGCACAGAGATAGGACTAAGCACTGAGCACTAATGGGTAAGACCCTCTTCTCCCCTCCCCTACAAAAGTCGGAGAAGCCGAGTGGGCTGGAGAGGGAAGCTCCACTCCATTGGCCAGGTGGGGTCAAGGCTTGGAGGTGACCTGCTGGGAAGGTTCGATGTTGCATCTCTCCCAGAGTCTGTTCTAGGCATATCTTGGAGCAGATGTGGCTAGTAGGTGACTGGGCTGCTCCCCAAACTGGATACAGCTTGCTTTTCATCCAGGGAAGGAGGCGATGGCTGCAGCTAATCTCTCTCTTAGGCTGGGATTGCTCATGGGATGTTCCTGGCTTTCTTCCCAACGGAAAGGCGCATTCAACGCCCCAGCTTCTGCTCGATGCTCATTCCCGCCTTCACGGAAGCAGTTTGGGTGTTGGATGCCAGCAAGGGGGAATGCAAGGGAGGGCCCTGTGCAGGGAGTGTTACGGGGTAGCTTGTCTGCCCAGCCCAATCACACTGACTGCCTGTAATCTGGATTCCTCCATTCTTTCCAGCATCACCCATGGAGGTCACAGGAAACACTGTGATACTCTGGAGCCCAGAAGAGTCAACAACTTTCGATTTTGAAAAAAGCATGGTTTAGCTGAGCAGAAAAGGTGACCATCTCAGGGAGGCGGAAGCTTAGGCAAGAGTCACTGTTGGGGGCTGACGCGAGGAGTCACTGTTGGGGGGCTGACGCAGGAGTCACTGTTGGGGGGGCTGACGCAGGAGTCACTGTTGGGGGCTGGCGCTGGGAGTCATTGTTGGGGGCTGACGCAGGAACCACTGTTGGGGGCTGATGCAGGAACCACTGTTGGGGGGCTGATGCAGGAACCACTGTTGGGGGGCTGATGCAGGAGTCATTGTTGGGGGCTGATGCAGGAACCACTGTTGGGGGCTGACGCAGGAGCCACTGTTGGGGGGCTGACCCAGGAGTCACTGTTGGGGGGCTGACGCAGGAGTCACTGTTGGGGGGCTGATGCAGGAACCACTGTTGGGGGCTGATGCAGGAACCACTGTTGGGGGCTGACGCAGGAACCACTGTTGGGGGCTGATGCAGGAACCACTGTTGGGGAGCTGATGTAGGAGTCACTGTTGGGGAGCTGACGCAGGAGTCACTGTTGGGGGCTGACGCAGGATCCACTGTTGGGGGCTGATGCAGGAGTCACTGTTGGGGGCTGGCGAGGGAACCACTGTTGGGGGCTGACGCAGGAGCCACTGTTGGGGGCTGACGCAGGATCCACTGTTGGGGGGGCTGAGACAGGAGCTGCTGTTGGAAGCTCACACCCCTCTGTGCGTGGGTCAGGACACTGAGAAGTATAGACTGACCATCACCATTCAGCAGACCCCTACCCTCACCCTAGCCAGGCCTCAAAGCTCCCCCACCCCAGGAAAGGAGTTTGCTGCCTGGTGCAGATGATAGGGTGAGCACGCAGGCAGTTTTTGGAGACTATTGTCACTGAGACAGAGGATGGTACAAATAGAGGGAACCCTGCAGGGTCTCCAGGCACTGCTCTGCCCACTCAACCTCTTCTAGGTGGACGTGGCTATTCCCCAGTGAGGGAAGGTGTGCTCCTCGGGGCACACAATGCTCGTGTGCCTTCTTAAAGGACTGTTGGTGCTGTCTCCTCTCACTGGCTCTCCACAGCCCCTCTTCCATGCTTCTTGGTGCAGATCCCCAGCCCACATACCCATCAGGTCATGAGCGATTGCTCAGCACACTGAGACACCCCTGTTTCTCAAGGAAAGCTGGGAGAGTGCCCAGCCCTCCTTTGGAGTTGAGCAAGAAGCAATAAGGAAAGTGAGATGGGGAGTCCTCCAACAGACTCCTCCCCCAAAGCTGGAGATGACGAGGACACAAGCCGGCCCCCGGGAGCCCCCAGACCAGGCCAATTTCGACACAGGTGGGAACAGGCCTTGGAACTCCAGATGTGAAAGGTCTTAGAACTGTTCCTGCCCCGTCTGATTGGTCTATTAGTACTGCGTGTCTGTGGCTCTGGGTGTGGCCACGGGGAGCCACTGCCATGACCACTGACCGGCTGAACATTCAAAGACCCACACTGTTGCGGAGGGTGGTGGGGAGATCACCCAATCTTTCTAGTCTTTAGGAGTTTCGTTTTTATTGTGTTTTGTTTGGGGGAAAAACTACTGTACCCCATTCCAACCCATGACGTTGGAAAAATCCAGGTTATACTGTAACTGGTGTCCTGAAGTTGGAAAAATCCAAGTTACATTCCAACTGGTGTCCAGCCGTGTTGCCCGGGCATGCAAACAGCTTATCCAAGAAACTGTTTACTTTATTCTTTTGGTTTTGGGGGCACACACAGTGGTTCTCAGGACTGTGTGTGGTTTTCTCCTGAATCTGTGCTCAGGGAGCACTTCTGGCAGGGTTTGGGAACTATATATCAGGAATTGAACCCAGGTCTGATACATGCAGGGTAAAGTGCATTAAACTCTTGAAGATTTGGGGGTTCTATGTGGATTATAGAGCAAGAGCTGGTGTTAAGGGATCTAGGGAGACTTTGGGGAGCATCACTGTCCTTTTCATTCAGATGCTGGGAGGCAGAACAAGAGCTTCCTGGAATGAATCCAGGTTTAGCCCTGAGCGAGCCCTGGCACTCATGGATTTTTCTTCCCTGTGGAGGGAAACTGGGGACACTGGTGGTGGGAAATATACACTAGTGAATGGATGGGTGTTGGAACATTATATAACTGAAACCGAGTCATGAACAACAACCTAGTAACTGAGTATCTTGCTGTGATTCAATTTAAAAAAACACATTTTTAAGAGCTCATTTGGGAGTAGGGGCTGGAAAGGAACGTGTAAACCAAAGTCGTACCAAAAGCATGCCCAAAGTACACCCTAAAGCATGAATGCCAGCCCCTTGGGTCTTGGGGCTGGAAAGCTTTAGACTGTTGGAAAATTTAAGTTAAGCCAAAGTTAAGCCAATTAAAAGTTAAGCCAAGAGAAAAATTGGCTTCCTCTTAGCTTATCTATATTCATCACAATGAGTGGGTAGCACTTTTGCAAGAGAATTTACAAAACACACACACACACACACACACACATCTTCCTGGTGTAGAATTGCTACCTTTATACAGAAAAGCAGGTAAAATAGGTAAGGAAACTTGTTACCTGTGGCCAATAAAGATTGTCATCAGCTGCAAACAGAGAGAAAGAAAAAGAAAATAGTTCAATCATGCCTCATCATTAAGTGATTTTTGTTGCTGTGGGAACACCACACAAATAAGCCCAGGTGGTGCAGCCTACTGCACACCTGGGCTGGATACAGGGACACCCCCCCCATAGTATATGTGGCCTGTCCTTGGCATCTAGTAGGCATCGTGGTTTGTCTACCTTGTCTTGATGGACCCTTGGCTTGTGTCTGGGTTGGCCTTCTGACCTTGTTTTTGGCTTAACAAGTTATATATATTTTATATATGTCATAATCTACGTATAAAGCGATCATAGTCTGGATAATAAGGTTGCAATATGTTCAAATGTATAGTTTTGGTGCATAAGATAACCACACACCCCACCACCAAACTACCCCAGACCCTCCACAACTGTCCCAACATCACCTCTAGTCCACCTCTTTATTGCCTTCATTGTTTGGTAATTGGCTTAGTAACCCAAGGCCAAGAGTTGTCCTTGTCCTATACTGTCTCTTTCCTGGTTTTATCTCTATACCACAGGGACTGGAGCGACAGTAGAGCAGGGAGGGCATTTGCCTTGCACATGACCTACCAGGGTTCCACCCCCAGCATCCCATATGGTCCCATGAGCACCATCAGGAGTAATTCCTGAGTGCAGGAACAGGAGTAACTGCTGAGCATCATTGGGTGTGATCCAAAAAGAAAAAAAAAAACCGTAATGTAGTATAATGAATATACACCACTGAGTTCACTTCTATCTCTGTACAGCAGATGCGACAGATTATCCAGCCTCTCTTCACCTCCCTCTGACTTATTTCATTTAACATATCACCCTCCGGTGATATGATAAGTTGCAATCTTACAGTTGCAATTGTAAGATTTCATCTTTTCTTACAGCTGAATAGTATATATACATCTCAGCTTTAAAAAAACACATCTATCTATCTATCTATCTATTATCTATTATCTATCTATCTATCTATCTATCTATCTATCTATCTATCTATCTATCTATCTATCTATCTATCTATCTATCTATCTATCTATCTATCTATCTATCTATCTATCTATCTATCTATCTATCTATCTATCTATCTATCTATCTATCTATCTATCTATCTATCTGTCATTGGGCATTTGGATTCTCTTTATCCCTGGACATGGCAATGCTAGAAACAATGTCACATTAGAACCTACAGCATATGGGGCTGGAGCGATAGCCCAGCGGGTGGGGCGCTTGCCTTGCACCGCGCCTGCCCATGCTGGCCCGGGTTCGATACCCGGCATCCCATATGGTCCCCGAGCACCACCGCCAGGAGTAATTCCTGAGTGCAGAACCAGGAGAAACCCCTGAGCATTGCCGGGTGTGACCCAAAAAAAAAAAAAAAAAAAAAAAACCTACAGCGTATGATTTCATTTTATTTTATTTTTTTGTTTAAATTTTATTACACCACTTTTAGACATACAATTGCAAGATGCTCATGTCGAGTTTTGGTTCTACAGTGTTCCAACACCCATCCCTCCACCCGAACCCATCTCCCATCACCAATGTCCCCACCTCCCCCCCCCCCTCCCACACCTCAACTACTTGGCGGGTTCTGCATGTCTTTTCTCTCCTCTCTATCTCTCCCTCCCACCTACCTTTCCCCACACATCGCAGAATGCAGTACATTAAAGGACATAATTGTTTCCACTAGTTTGATGGACCATGCAGCCTCAAGCAGCCATGCAACTTAGGGGCCTCATGGTCAGCGTCCAGACAGCAAAAATGGTGGCTAATGTGGTGGACTAGTCTCATCCAGCTGCTTCCGGAACCCCCCAGAGGTGATGGGCCCACTCCCAAAACCCATCTGTCCTCCTGGGGGCCCCATGGTCAGCTGAGCCTGGGGGAGAGCCGAGTTCCAGCTTCCCCAGCCGCGTCTGAGGCTCTGCATGCTATGGCCAGTTGCCCCAGAGCAGCTCCTGGGCAGGGCCACCGGGCTCAAACAAAATGGAGGGGGGAAGGGCTGACCCCAGCTCCGTCTGATGAAATCCGGTGATTCCTGCTTCTGGGAGCTGCCTTTCTGGGCTCCGAACTCATTTTGCTCTGTTAATCTGGTCTTGAGGTAGCATCCCTCCCGGGCGGTACAGCATATGATTTTAGAGCCACATCTCAAAGGTCCAGCCAAATTGTCTCCAGCACTTAGCAATAGTGGGGGTGATGTGATGGCACCTGTATCTTCTATTTTCAGTCCCCTTTCTGAATAACTGTTGATTCTCTTTTTTTTTTTTTTTTTTGGGTCACCACCGGCAATGCTCAGGGGTTACCCTGGTCTGCACTCGAATTACTCCTGGCGGTGCTCGGGGACCATATGGGATGCCGGGACGAACCTTGGCGGCAGGCCGCCCCCCGCCAAGCGCCCTACCCCGCTGGCCCCCCGGCCCCTGTTGATTCTCATTAACTCTCCCCCAACACACGTAGCCCCCCCAACAACAGCTATTTCAATTGTTCTCTGTGTGCAGGAAGCTCTAAGAGATGCTCTAAGTGAGCACCAGAAATTTCTGTTCCAGTAACAGAGCATCTTCACCAGTTAGACTTTCTTTTGGTTTTATTTATTTGTTCATTATTTTTTGCTTTTAGGGTCATACCCAGCAATACTCAGGGGTTAGTCCTGGCTCTCCCTGTGCCCAGCCGCTCACGAGGTGCTCAGGAGGGATGGTGGGTTCTAGCCCTGGCCCGCCACCCCAGCAGAGCCTTGCAACAACCCCCCCACTCCATGAGGGCCTCCATTTTCCACATCTGGACTTCCCTCTCGTCAGAACTCCACCCAGCAGACCAGCCTATCACAGCCCGGCTCATGCAGCCGCTTGCAGCCGAGCAGTTCATCAATAAATGCTGGATTTAGAGATGACTACAAGAGTATGCTACCCGCACGGCAGAGCCTGGCAAGCTACTCATGTCGTATTTGATATGCCAAATACCAGTAACAATTATAGATCTCATTCCCATGACCTGATGGAATGGTTTGAGGCTCTTTATGTTCCTGGAGTAAGCAGATGCCCTTGGGCTCTACTAGTATGACACAGGACATATGGAGATGTTACTGGTGCCCGCTGGAGCCAATCGATGATGAACGGGAATACAGTGATACAGTGATATAGTCCTGGCTCTGCACTCAAAAATTACTCCTTTTGGTGTTTGAGGAACCATATGGGATGCCAGGGATCAAACCTGGGTCGACTGCATGCAAAGTCCTGCCCACTGTGCAATTGCCCAGGCCTTGGACTTTTTTATTTTTAGTTGACTTCATAATAAACTGAATTTAGTGTTTCTTTAGTTAAATTTTAAACTTTTTTTTTTTTTTGCTTTTTTGGGTCACACCCGGCGATGCTCAGGGGTTACTCCTGGCTCTGTACTCAGGAATCACTCCTGGCGGTGCTCGGGAACCATATGGGATGCCGGGGATCGAACCCAGGCCGGCACAGGCCGGCCGCGTGCAAGGCAAACGCCCTACCCGCTGGGCTATCACTCCGGCCCCCAGTTAAATTTTTTATTTATTTATTTATTTATTTATTTATTTATTTATTTGCTTTTTGGGTCACACCCGGCAATGCTCAGGGGTTACTCCTGGCTCTGCACTCAGGAATTACTCCTGGCGGTGCTCGGGGGACCATATGGAATGTCGGGGATCGAACCCGGGCCGGCACAGGCCGGCCATGTGCAAGGCAAACGCCCTACCCGCTGGGCTATCGCTCCGGTCCCAACCCCAGTTAAATTTTAAACTTTTAAATTGAGACACAGTGATTTTCAAGCTTTAAGTGTCCCATGATTATGCTCCAGCGCCAGTCCTATCACAGTTGGGCGTTTTGTTTGTTCATTTTAAAAATTATCTTGAACCATTATAAATAATTCCTTGAAAACTGGAAGGCTCTGATGGTTCCTGAGTATTATCTTTGTATTTGAAGTCAAAAGTGGGGAATTACTTGTTGGGAATTCCAATTTCTCGATGGAATGAGCCAAAGGACCCACCTCTCCTGTTCAAGGACGCGGGACTTCTGCACAGGTTCCCCAGAAAACTTGGGTGTTCCCAGGCCTTCATCTGGTGCAAGAACACAGAGCTGGTGTTCGCTGCCACTACAACACCCCCTCCTCTCTCCAGGCCACACCTGGCTATGCTAAGGACTTACTTCCCGCTCTGTGCTCAGGGATGGCTCCTTGGCGGGGTTCAGGGAACCGTGTTTGGTACTGGGGAGTGAACCTAGGTTGTCCACATGCAAGACAGGCGCCTTACCTGCTGCAATGTCTTGACTACCCCATGGAAAATTCCCCTCAAGGTCTTGTCTCCTGAGCATTGCCACTGGTAGCTGGGCATTCCAGGCGGGCCCTGCCGGCTGGACCTGAGCTCACAGGCAGTTCAGGAGCACTCTGGGGTCACCCCTACCCCCTCCGTGGCTCTCATGCTTCAGCTTCAGTTAAACAAATATGAAGTTGGAAGCAACCTGCTTGTCTGCATATCTGGTCAGGGAGTTGCCAGAGCAAGGTCAAGTGCCGGTTGCTGCCACAGCTGGTCCAGCAGGGTGAACTGGCCTGGGCCACAAGGGGAGCAAATGTCCCCTGGCGTCCCAGTGCATAAGTGTCTGTTCAGCTCTTCTCCCCTTGAAATGGTTTCATTTTATTTCATTCTTTCCCTTTTGGTTCTTGGGCCATACCCAGTGATCGATGGTCAGGGGTCAGTACTGGCCTAGCAGCAAGAAACTACTCCTGGTGGAATTCAGGGGACCATACGTGATGTCAGGAATCAAACCTGTGTTGGCTATATGCAAGGCAAGTACCCTACCTGCTCTATTATCACACTGGTCTCTGAAATTGGCCCATTTTTTTTTTTGTTTATTTATTTATTTATTTATTTATTTATTTTTTTTGCTTTTTGGGTCACACCCAGTAATGCTCAGGGGTTTCTCCTGGCTCTGCACTCAGGAATGATTCCTGGCGGTGCTCGGGGACCTTATGGGATGCTGGGGACCGAACCCAGGTCAGCACAGGCCAGCCACGTGCAAGGCAAACGCCCTACCCGCTGGGCTATCGCTCCGGCCACTGAAATTGGCCCATTTTAAAGGCCTTGTGGGACCCTTCAGAACACGGTGCCCCACTAGCACATAAGTGAGGATTGAGTCTACTAATCTGATTCTTAGTGGACGTCTTAGGAAAATTAGGGCTCCCCAGCTTCCATCCTGTCCCCCTTCCTTTTCCGTCTCCCAATTCTCATGGAAGTGGTTGTTTCTCAGGTTAGTGGCCTCGTTTCTGTTTATCTAAGAATCTGGGTCTTTCTCAGGTTTGCTGCTCTTCTGCCTTAAGCATCTTTTTCTCCCCCCTCTACATTGTTCTTCATTTGGCTAACCTCAACTCACTTTTCAGCTCCCAGTTAGAAGTCCCTCCGCCATAGAAAAAAAATGAACTAACACAGCAGAGTTGCAGGATACCAAAAAAAAAAATAATAATAAAATCAATATACCAAAATCTGTTGCACTTCTGTACAAGAAAACAATCCTAGTTACAGGACAGCAAACAGAATTAGGGACTTTGAAATCAAGTAAGAAGAGGAGAGGGACTTGTGAAATAAAAAGTCTAAAAGCCTGGGGGGCGAGCGATAGCCCAGTGGGTAGGGCGTTTGTCTTGCACGGGCCGGCCTATGCCAGCCCAGGTTCGATCCCTGGCATCCCATATGGTCCCCGAGCACCGCCAGGAGTAATTCCTGAGTGCAGAGCCAGGAGAAAGCCCTGAGCATTGCCGGGTGTGACCCCAAAAGCAAATAAATAAATAAATAAATAAATAAATAAATAAATAAATAAATAATTTAAAAAAAGTCTAAGAGTCTGTTACAAGAGGTAGAAGCACAAGGAAATGGATATATGGTCCATGTTTGAGAAATGAAGAATTCCCATGGTTAAAAACATCACATGGGCCGGAGTGATAGTACAACGGGGGAGGGCATTTGCCTTGCATGCTGTAGATGGGATTTGATCCCCGGCATCCCTATAGTCCCCCAAGCACCATCAGGAGTAATTCCTAAGTTCAGACCCAGGAGTAACCCCTGAGCATTGCTAAGTATGACCCCAAAATTTAAATAAACAAATAAATAAAATCGTCAGACTACCCAAAGCAATATACCCACAGACTCAATGTAACTATCATAATTCCAGTGGCACCTGGAAGGGAATAGGACTCTCAATACTGAGATTTGGATGAAACTACAAAGGACTCCAAATAACCAAAATACTCCTGAAGTGGGGGGGAAGAGATGTCGGGTTACACTACAGAGTTGGAATGATCAAAACAGAACGTTACTGGAATAAAATTGGTAAGACCAATGGAATAGAGCTGAAGGTCCAGAAATAAACCCACATGTGTCAGGGGAGTTCATCTATGACCACGTGGCAGTGCCTGAAACAGAAAGAGGAAAGAGTTCAGCAAGTGATGCTGGGAACATTGGAAAGGCACATGCCAATGGCAGAAACTACACCACAGTCTTCTGCCACACAAAAGAATCAATTCCAAATAGATTAAAGTCTTGGATGTAAGCTCTAAAACTATGAAATATTAAAACAGAAGAGAGTGCAGGCAACACATTCTGTGATATTGGCTTTGATTTGGGGAAATTTGAGTCCAACAGCAAGAAAAGCAATAACAAAAAAGAAATAAACAGCTCGCATCAAACTAAACAGCTTCTCAGAGAGAAGAAACCACCACTGAAGAGAACAGACT
>JAJIBD010014970.1:0-17656 GCA_021461705.1 Cryptotis parvus
AAAACCCATCTGCCCTCCTCGGGATCCCATCGTCAGCCCTCTTTTATTTCTTGAGCAGTGTTTTATAGTTTTTATTTGTATAGGTCCTTTACATTCTTAGTTAAGCTGATTTCTATGTACTTGATTTTCTGATGCACAATTGAGAACAGGATTTTTTTAATATCAATTTCTTCTCTTTTAATATTTGCACATAGAAAAACCACAGACTTTTGGATATTGATTTTGTAACCTAGATTGAAATGTTCTCAAACTAAAAATGTTTTAAACTAAAAATGTTTTAGTTTCAAATGTATACAAACAAATATATATAAGAAAAGTATATATAATATATAATATGATATACTATATATGATATACAATATAAGATATATAATTAATATATAATATAATAACACTGTATCACTGTATCACTCTTTCCGTAGATCATCAATTAGCTTGAGTGGGCACCAGTAATATCTCCGATACGTCCTGTCACATGCGAGCAAGCCCAAGGGCATCTGCCCGCTCCGGGAACTTAAAGATGCTCAAACCTAATATAATATATATTAATTATATATATTATGACATAATATATCATATATCATATATTATATATAATATAATATATTTATATATTAATATAATATAATATAATATAATATAAATTATGATTGCTATGGCATGATTTATATTATTCTATATTATATATTATATATAATATATATTATAATTAGTATATGTGCTGCCGAAACAAGCATATAATATATATTATGATATAATATGATATTATTATTATATTATATTATATTATATTATATTATATTATATTATATTATATTATATTATATTATATTATATTATATTATATTATATTATATTATATTATATTATATTATATTATATTATATTACATTATTTGTATATTATATTATAGTAGCATACCTGGGCCGGATTTTTTCAATCCGGCCCAGGTATCGCTGAACCAGAGAGTTACAGTCATGGGGCAGAGCTGCTACATGCTCTCCCTGTGCCCAGCCACTCACGAGGCGCCCAGGAGGGATGGCGGCTTCTAGCCCTAGCCCGCCACCCCAGCAGAGCCACACAACAAGCCAGATGACCCCCACTCCATCGAGCCACCATTTTCCACATCCGGACTTCCCTCTCCTCAGAACTCCACCCAGTGACAGCATATCACAGCCTGTCTCATCGAGTTCCACCCTGCAGCAGTTTTTTTTTTTCAATCTGGCCCAGGTATGCTGAACCAGAGACTTACAGACATGGGGCAGAGCTGCTACTTGCTCTCCCTGTGCCCAGCCGCTCACAAGGTGCCGGGAGGGATGGCGGGTTCTAGGCCTGGCCCGCCACGCCAGCAGAGCTGCAGGAAATATGGAGATATTACTAGTGCCCGCTCTAGCAAATAGATGATCAACGGGAGGATAGTGATAGTATATTGATATTATATTATATTATATTTATATCATATCATATCTTTATTTTATTATATTTATTATCACTTGATCACTTGACATCCCGTTATACATCGATTTGCTCAAGCAGGCGCCAGTAACATTTCCATTTGACCCTATCACGTGCCAGTGTAGCCCAATGGCATCTGGTTGCTTCAGGAATACGAAGGACCTCAAACCGTTCGTTCAGGGCCTTGATGAAGAAGTCTGATCATCTCGTAGGTGGGCGGACATGTGATCTTTTGACATCCTGTGGGATCCAGTCGGTAACTGCTCTAGTCCAGCGGTTGTCTCCAAATCTCATTACATGTCCAGCCCATCTGATTTTTGATGCCTTGGCAAACAAGACAGCGTCCCTAACTCTGGAACAGCAATGGAGGTCGGAGCTCCGGATTCCTTCTCTCACTTGAGTGAGGCGTGATATTCCAAGCATAGCTCTTTCAATTCCTCTTTGGGAGACCCGAATAGCATTCTCATCCTGCTTTTCGTAGGGCCCAGGTCTCTGAGGCGTATGTTAAATGCAGGGAGAATGGTGGAGTCGAAGAGATGTGCCTGGAGCCGGAGGTTCTTTGTCTTTTTTAACTATTTTTTCTATGGTTTTGAAGGCATTCCATACCATTCTCTTCCTCCTGCACAGCTCAGGTTTTAGGTCACTCATCATGTTGACTTCTCGACCTAGGTACACATAGCTGCTGCATTCAGAGATGTATGTTCCATTAAGAGTGAATGGGGCCTCTGGAACTAGTTCATTTTTCATGAACATAGTTTTGCTAAGATTCAGCTGTAGGCCTATCTTTCCACATTCTCGGTCAAAGTCAGCCAGCATTTGTGCTGCTTGGCTAATGTTTGGTGTTATTAGAATGATGTCATCAGCGAAGTGGAGGTGGTTTTAGTTGCCGACCGTCTATCTTCACTCCCATTCCTTCCCATTCTAATTGTTGCTTGATGTTTCCGAGGTGGCGCTGAAGATTTTTGGTGAAATGGTATCACCCTGCAAAACCCCTCTTTTGATATCAATGATCACTTCCTTGTAGAATGATGAGATCCTGGTGGTGAATCCATAATAGACCTCAAGAAGGATCTTGATGTATTGAGTTTGAACGCCCTGTTTGACTAGGGCTTTGATGACTGCTTCGGTCTCCACAGAATCAAAGGCTTTCTTTTAATCAATGAACGTGAGACAGAGAGGCATCTTGAGCTCCCTACAAACCTCAATGAGCTTGGTTACCCTGTGGATATGGTTGATTGTGCTGAATTCCTTTCTTGGAAAGCCATCTTGCTCGCATGGTTGTTCTTCAACTAATGTTCTGCCAATTCTGTTCAGGATGACTCGAGTGAACAGCTTGCAGATGACAGACAACAGGCAGATGGGGCGATAGTTGTCAATGTCATGGATGTCTCCCTTCTTGAATTATATGTCATATATAATAATTATATATCATATATAATAATATTATAGCATATGTAAGAACATTCTACCAGTATGTTTTGTTGTTTTGTGGTGGAAAGATATTAATCCCTTTATCATCAACTATACAGCTCAGAACTGTGACTTACTATCTGAGCTAGAATTTAAAAAAACATTTTCTTCTAATTCTTCATCTCTTTATGACTTTTTCTAAGGCTGGCTATAAAAGAATAATAAATACCATTTTAAAAGCAAATTAGTTTATTTTCAAGTATAATAAAACCACAACTTGGTATTGGCTGATTGTATTTCATATTTAAGTTCAAATTTTATATTTTACATTTTTCCCTAAGAAAGAAAAAATTTGTCATATTTGTCATAAAATATATAAATGAATGCATTATTATCTCTTGCTATGAACATAGGTGAAAATTGCTATAGTGAAACATGTTCATATTTGTGATTCATACCTTTATTGATTCAGTACATCATTAAGAAACTATCAAGTGATTCAGTAGCCACAGTGACTTCCCTCCTGAAGTCAGAAGTCCCAAGACTCACTTAATATGTCCAAGTCAGAAACAAATTAAGAGAACTACTTTATTCTCATTCTATATCTATCTGAAATATTTTGTAAATTTAGAAAGAGATAGTTAAGAAGTTTCCCTACTACTGTGAACAGAAGAATGAACTAGTTCCAGCGGCCCCATTCACTCTCAATGGAACAAACATCTCTGAATGCAGCAGTTATGTGTACCTAGGTCAAGAAATCAACATGATGAACGACCTAAAACCTGAGCTGCACAGGAGGAAGAGAGCGGCATGGAATGCCTTCAAAGGCATCGAAGAAATAGCTAAAAGGACAAAGAACCTCCTGCTCCGGGCACATCTCTTTGACTCCACCATTCTCCCTGCATTAACATATGCCTCAGAGACCTGGGCCCTACGAAAGCAGGATGAAAATGCTATTCGGGTCTCCCAGAGAGGAATCAAAAGAACTATGCTTGGAATATCACGCCTCACTCAAGTGAGAGAAGGAATCCGGAGCTCTGACCTCCGTTGCTATTCCAGAATCAGGGACGCTGTCTCGTTTGCCAAGGCATCGAAAATCAGATGGGCTGGACATGTAATGAGATTTGGAGACAACCGCTGGACTAGAGCTTTACTGACTGGATCCCACGGGATGTCAAAAGATCACGTGGCCGCCCACCTACAAGATGGTCAGACTTCCTTGTCAAGACCCTGAAGGAACGGTTTGAGGCTCTTCATATTCCTGAATCAACCAGATGCCATTGGGCTACATTGGCACGTGATAGGGTCCAATGGAAATGTTACTGGCGCCCGCTCGAGCAAATTGATGAATAATGGGATTCAAGTGATCAAGTGATGAATAGAAAAAGTTGCAACTTACTACCTTATATGATGGAAAAGTAAAATTCTCATACATCATATATGTCCAATTTGAACACCAAGAATACAGGACATAGTGCCTGACATTGCAGATAACTAATGTAAATATGTACATCAATCCACCTACAGTGCTTTATAATTGCTAAGATGTTCAGGGTGGTGGTTGAGCCACAGAAAACATTCCTATCTTGTATGTTCGAGACTAAGTTTGATCCCTGATACCACCAAAAAAAGAGAAAGGAAAAAATGTTATTGCTGAGAGGATTTGCATATTGTTTATAAATCACACAATGGGATTTTTTTTTCTTTTTGAGTCACACCTGGTGACACTCAGGGGTTACTCCTGGCTCTGCACTCAGGAATTACTCCTGGTGGTGCTCACGGGACCATATGAAATGCCAGGGATTGAACCGGGTGGTGTAGGCCAGCGGCATGCAAGGTAAACTCCCTACCCCCTGGGCTATTGCTTGGGACACAATGGGATATTTCTTATCAACTTAAAACACTTAGCATGATTGTAGCTAATGAAGCAAACCTCCCCTCCAGCCCCAAAATTGTTTCTTTGAAAAAGCTGTATTAGTATTCCCTTGTTTCAAAGAAAATAGTTATATTTTTACTAGCCTTTTTTACTCTGCAATCAAGTTGTGTGTGTAAAGAGGAGTTTAAGTTAGAACACAGTTATAGCTCTTCTTTATAGCCTTTCTACCACAGATGATTGTTTATTTTTCTGATAGTTTTCCTTCTATCTCTCTTCTCCCCCCCATTGTTTTAATTTTATGGTTCCATTTTAACCTATATTATTTTTCTTTGTTTGCTTTGTTTGGCCTACACACAGCATTGCTCAGGGCTTACTCCTAGCTCTGCACTCAGGAATTACTCCTGGAGGTGCTCAGGGGACTACATGGGATGCCAAGGATCAAACCCTGGTTGGCTGCGTGCAAGGCAAACACCCTCCCTCCTCTATTGTTCCCCTGACCTCACTTTTTAAATTACTAAAAATCATATGTTAACTACTAGTAATGTACTAGTCTGAAAGGTGGTTTCTTTTCTAAATTTATAATCTGATATATTTTGCTTTCTCAATTATAAATGATGTCTTATTTTTTTCAAGTTTACTATTTTTGAATTTTTATTTTAAAGAAAATACCAAGTTTCATTTTGAAGAGGGTACATCTTTATAGCAGTAGCATTAATAGGGTCCGTAGCTTGAAAAAAATAATTACTTCTTACTTCAGTCAAAAATCATATACAAAGATAGCTGAAAGAAGTCTTTGGGAATATACTTAAATATCACCTTATGTCTCAGTACTCCATTTCTATAGATGCAAAGTAAACACTCCTTTATTGAGGAAGGAATGCTTATTCATTATCGTGAATATTTAAACCACAAAAAAAGAATACGGAGAAAGAAAATAACATGTGTTTGGATTCCAAAATCCTCTTACATCATGACACCCAAAATTGGAAGGAAAAGAAAAAACATCTTGAAAGCCTGTTTGCTCCCTCCTTATGAAGTTCCCGTGCCCTTTTATAAACATGCTTTTATACATGTAGCATTTTAATCTAATAAGAGGCTAAAACTTGCCTTTGTGTTAAAAATTGATTTAATTTTTTCCTTCCTCCAGAGTTCTACTGCAGCCAACCCCAGGACCTCAAGAGCCTGCATGGGGGTTCATCATTAGTATTTATCACTTGTATAAGGTACCACGGGGTGCTCAGAACTATGCTGCCCTATTCCAAAGAAAACATAGAATCCCTGCTCAGGGTCGGTGTGGAGACCAAGCCATTAAAAGTAGCAGCAGGATCTAAGAAAAAGAAATAGAATTGCAGTGGAACAATGTGTGCTCGAGGAGGGCCACCCAGTCTGCCTCGGAGAGGGAGATTCCGTGGGGAGGTGGGAGGAGAGCTTGAGTGCTTCTCTCTCCTAACCTGACCACCTACTGCCATGAGTTTTGGTGCTTGGCCTGTCTCAGAGTAGGAGCAGGTGGCAAGTTGCAAGCGCACCAAGCCTGGTATTCAAACCTCCTAACAGGAGAGGCCAAAACTGCAACAATGCTTCTTCTTGCGGGCAAATGCCATTCGCCAGTGGTCTGTATGACAGCTTTCAGAGTCAGGAAAACATCTGACAAAAGAAGAGAGAGCCCCAATTCCATTACATTTTTTGAGTGTCAGAGAAAACTGTTGAAACTGAGGATAAAAATGTTGCATATATGCTGGACTCTCACAGACCTGATTTCCTTTTTCATGTTATCTAATAAATGCAATTTCCTCTAATGTGCATTATTTTAAAATAAAATAAGTAGGCTCCTGAGACAGGTATTTTTTTTCTGGGTTGGAAAGTGATGCTTTGGGTTTCATTTCCTCCTGGTGTCATAATCTTTTGCTATCAACAGTGCTACCAAGATTGGAATACTGACTTTAATATTTCATACTGTAATTGACTGGAGCTCTCCTGTACATCCACTCAGTTTGAAATTTGGGTAACAGTGTATTTTCAGTTCAACCTATTTAAAATTTTATCCCAGTCTCTGTGGAATTGTATGACAGCAAGTTTAAGGCTGATATTAACCAATTCTTATTTTTTAGGAGGTTGGTAAAATCATTATTAAATAGGTCTATGAATTCAGATAAAATATAACCCAGATCATCTTTCTATTTTTTGTAGCTACGATGCTTGCCACACACCAGGCACTAACACTTGCAAAGAATAATGAGGAAACTGCATAAATAAAAGGATGAAGAGAAAATTCTGCATAGCCAATTATTAGAAACTCTAGTTTCCATAAAATTAACTATAATTTAAAAAATGTAGACCTGTATATAGCTTGTGACAGGTTCCAAGAAAAACTGTAGTTTATCTGTTATAAGGGAGAATAATAGACATGAAGTTCTCATAACATAAAACTTGCCTTCATTATATAACGTAAATGGTAAATGTGGCATTAGAGTTCTGCTTTTTTTCTCCAAAGGATATTTTTTAAAGCACCCACAAATGTCATCCCATCTATTTTTAAGCAGAGTGCTGCTGGATAAACAGCTGAATCGCCCAAACCCAAGAGGGGAAATTCAAAGTTTAAATAACCTATTTTATCTTCTTGAAAATAAGCAGTGCAAACTGACACAGAACATATGGGATTTTGCATACAGTTACATATAAATGTTCTTAACTTTGAATATACAATTCTAGTCCTAGATGAACAAATATATTCTTTAATAAACATTTGAATCTCTGATTCCCCCTACCAACTTTCATCAGTTTCCAATTAAAACATGTTTCATAGTTTTCTTTCCAAGTGATGGAATTGCATCTGTATGTTGAGGTACTCCAAAGACAACACAAGTTCTTTTTATTAGAGAGAGAGAGAAAGAGAGAGACAGAGAGAGAAAGAGATCTGCTGTCTTGGTTCTAAATTTGCAGTCTCTTCATGGATTTCATATTTTAAAAAATGTAAATGGTTGTGTTTTCACAGAATTTATTTTTAAATACAAGTTATACTTATTTTTAAACAAATTATATACAGAAAGCACACATCAATACAGAAAATATAGTTAAAAGGGCAAGTCCCCGTTTCCCAACTTGAAACTGTACTACAAAGTGGTAGTAATTAAAACAGCTTTGTGTTGGAATAAACACAGACCTGTGGATCTATGAAATAAAATTGAGTATCCTGACACCCATCCTCAAATACATGATCATTTAATCTTTGATAAAGAAGCGCAAAAGTACGCCAGGAGTAACCCCAGCACGGGCAAAAAAATGGAGTAAGGAAAGCCTCTTCAAAAAGTGGTGCTGGGAAAACTGGGCAGCTAATGGTTGAACAATGAACTAAGACCTCTGTCTAACACCATGCACAAAAGTAAGATCAAAATGGATTAAAGATCTGAATATCAGACCTGAATCCATAGCATACGCCAAAGACAATATAGGAAAAATCCTTCACAACATTGAAGCTAAAGGCATCTTCAAAGATTGAACACCACTAATAAATCAATTAGATGCAAAGATAAACATATGATACTACATGAAACCTAAAAACTTCTGCACCTCAAAAGAAACGGCAACCAAGAAATAAAAAGACAGTCCAAAGAGTGGGAAAGAATATTCACCCAATACCCATCTTATAAGGGATTAATATCCAGGATATATCACACACTGGTAGAACTTCATAAGAAGGAAACAGCCAACCCCAACAAAAAATGGGGAGAAGAAATGAACAGAAACTTTAACAAAGAAATAATTCGAATGGCCAAAAGGCTTATGAAAAAAATGCTCATCATCACTAATCATCATGGAGATACAAATCAAAACAACAATGAGGTATCATCTCACACAACAGAGACTGGCGCATACCCAAAAGAGCAAGAACAACCCGCACTGGTGTGGATGTGGGGATAAAGGGACTCTTCTCCATTGTTGGTGGGAATAGCCTTTTTGGAAAACAATATGTACTTTTCTCCAAAAACAAGAAATTGAGCTCCCGTTTGACCCAGCCATACTACTCTTGGGAATATACCCTGGGAAGCCAAAAACACACAGCAGAAACACCATCTGCACTTCTATGTTCATAGCAGCACAATAGCCAAAATCTGGAAACAACCAGAGTTCCCGAGAACAGATGACTGGATAAAGAAACTGATGGTACATCTACATAATGAAATACTATGCAACTGTTAGGAAAAATGAAGTTATAAAGTTTGGCTATAAATGGATGGACATGGAGAGGATCATGCTGAGTGAAATTAGCCAAGAGGGAAAAAGACAGATTATAGACTGACTGCATTTATTTGCAGGATATAAAAAAAATAGCATGATACCAATATCCAAGGCCAGGCAAAACATGGGTCAGGAGGTCTTGTCAGTGAGTGGAATCTACCACAAGTGTGTAGCAGTCAGAAGTTTGGTAAGATAGAGAAGAGAACAATGTGCCAATAATTGTTGGAAATGATAATACCAAGAATAGCTCTTTCAATTCCTCTTTGGGAGACCCGAATAGCATTCTCATCCTGCTTTCGTAGGGCCCAGGTCTCTGAGGTGTATGTTAATGCAGGGAGAACAGTTGAGTCGAAGTGATGTGCCCGGATCCGGAGTTTTCTTGTCCTTTTAGCTATTTCTTCAATGTTCTTGAAGGTGTTCCATACTGCTCTCTTCCTCCTGTGCAGCTCAGGTTTTAGGTCGTTCATGTTGAGTTCTCAACCTAGGTACACATAAATGCTACATTCAGAGATGTTTGTTCCATTGAGAATAATCGGGGCCTCTGGAACTAGTTCATTTTTCATGAACATAGTTTTGTTGAGATGCAGCTGTAGACCTATCTTTCCACATTCTTGGTCGAAGTCAACAAGAATTTGTGCCACTTGGCTAATGTTTGATTTTAATAGAATGATGTCAGCGGCGGAGGTGGTATAGTTGCCGACCATCTATCTTCACTCCCATTCTTTCCCATTCTAATTGTTGCTTGATGTTCTCGAAGGTGACGCTGAAGAGTTTTGGTGAAATGGTATCACCCTGCAAAACCCCTCTTTTGATATCAATGATCACTTCCTTGTAGAATGGTGAGATCCTGGTGGTGAATCCGTAATACAGCTCACGAAGGATCTTGATGTATTGGGTTTGAACGCCCTGTTTGACTAGGGCTTTGATGACTGCTTCGGTCTCCACAGAATCAAAGGCTTTCTTTTCATCAATGAACGTGAGACAGAGAGGCTTCTTGAACTCCCTACAAACCTCAATGAGCTTGGTTACCCTGTGGATATGGTCAATTGTGCTGAATCCTTTTCGGAAGCCAGCTTGCTCTCATGGTTGCCCTTTATCTAATGTTCTGCCAATCCTGTTCAGGATGACTGGAGTGAACAGCTTGTAGATGATGGACAACAGGCAGATGGAGTGATAATTGCCAATGTTATGGATGTCTCCCCTTCTTGAACAGTAGAACTGTCCTTCTGGTTTTCCACTGGGAGGGCACCTTGCATTCAGACAGGTAGTGTGTGAAAGGTGAGTCAGTGTATTGGCTTGGAATATCACGTCTCACTTGCGTAAAACATTCTAGCAGCACTCCGTCCACCATAGTGCCTGCTGCCCTCCATCGCTGTTTCATTGTCCCCCTTGCAGGTCATATCCCATGCCCTCTCCAAGCACCCCCACTCCAGATACCACCCCCTCCATCCCTGTAGTAAGTTTCCTGTTGAAGACCAGTTTTCCGTTTCTGTTGCCTTTAGGATTTTGTTAAACTCCTGCAACATTTCTTTATACCCCACACATGAGAAATCATTCTATATCTGCCCCCTCCTAACTAACCTCACACTTCACTCAGAATGAATCTTTCCAGATGCATTCACATAGCAGCAAACTGTATGATTTTGTCTTTTCTACCTTTTTGGGGGAGAAAGGGACATGCCCAGCAGTGCTCAGGGCTTACTTTTGTCCATATACAATGTCAATTTTTTTTGGTTTTTTAATAGCTATGAAATGCTTCACCCTGTGAGAAAGTTCAATTACTTTTCAAATGTTTAATGATCATATGCCATGTGCAGGAATACTTCCCTGCACAGGAATAAGTCCCTGTCTTCAAGAAAGCCACATTGTGTA
This sequence comes from Cryptotis parvus, assembly GCA_021461705.1. NCBI lineage: Eukaryota > Metazoa > Chordata > Mammalia > Eulipotyphla > Soricidae > Cryptotis > Cryptotis parvus. Next base: position 10,850 of record JAJIBD010014970.1, read on the forward strand.
AATATTTAGCATCACATTTTGAGGAATGAGCATAACAATACTAGTGACAATATTAATCACTAACACATTTTACAGATTGTGCCATAATGAATCACCTAGAAAATAAATATTTGTACCAGCTTATCAGTTGAATAAATTATATATTTTAAAATATTTAATCTTCTGTTTATAGTATCATGTCTTTATATATGGGTTGTGAATTTGTCATCATTAATTAATGCAGTAATTGAATTTTATGTTAGAACGTGGCATCTTTCATAAATTGATATCTTTAAGTAACTTAATAAAGGTAAAAGAATGCTATCCGAATTGAATTCTCCTGAATGAGGCCATGCTAAAGTTCCCAAAGAGAATCAGAGAGTGCCTCAATTGCCTTCTATTTGATTACATGTGCTAGAAGCTTTTGAGTTTCATGATTCTCAAATGACTTCTGAACAGATTTTATTTTATGTATTGAGTCCCATGCAGCATAAGAACGAAAGGAAAACATTTCAAATCAAAATGAAACAAAGAAACATATGTAATTTGTAAGAAATCTTCTTCTACAAAAATGAGTAGATAAAAATAGTAAGTGTTAGTTCATAATTCCTATTGAGAATTCATCTCTAAAGAACCCAGAACATCACTTAATGGGTTTATTCCTGTCTTAAAGCCCCATTTATGTATTATGACTAAAGTTGAGTCAAACTTCACGTCATAAAGACTCCTTGAAAGAAAACAGAAAAGGAAATCTGAGTTTGGATGGTTGGGTATACACCAACCAGCAGCAAAAGGAATCTGAGTTTTGTATGGTTGGAGGTACACCAACCAGCGGCATGTGGATGAGGGTTACTGAGATGACCCCTATCCACACCTCCTTCCACACAGTGGCCCACCCACTCCAAAATACATTTGGTCTTCTTCTAGTAAAATTAGAACATTTGACTGGTTTAGGTAAAAATCCACTTAAAATATTTTTCTCTTAAAGACTATGTTCTTATAAAACCAAAGCTTCCTGTGGACACTGGCACAAAATTTTCATCTTTTTGGTTTGTTCTGACTATCCAAATCTGTATTGGGGGGTGGAAGGAAGAGAAAATAATTTATTTTTTTCAAGTGAGATATCATAAATTGAACTTAATTCAACACTTTTCTTTTTACTCTGCACGAGCAATTGCAAACTTGAGTGGGAGGTGATGTACCAACTCCTCCGGTGGAGGTGAGGTACATGTGAGTTGCAGAAAGCCAGAATTGTTCCTTGTTACTAGAAAATGTGAATATCTGAAAAACTTGAATTAGGTCAATTTGCAAATGTCTTTGCTGTTACTATTAGTTGGTAGTTCACAACTTCAATAGTAAGAAAAACTTTGTCCTTGAACATGAGGTGCGTATGAGAAAGAGAGTACTAAAAATCAAATTCCAGTCACTATTTGATGATAGAAGGAACAATGTGTGTACCATTAGCAAAGGTTACATCCTAAGAGAATCATTTATGGTCTTGAATAAGACATTCATACAACAATTACTTTTCTAATTAGCTAAGTTTCTACTGTAAAATGTTAACACGGTCTTTCCCTAAGTGGGCAACATCGCCTGCAGCAAGGCAGGGAATGGAGGCAGGCACTGGGAGGGTCCAGGAGAGAAGTAAAAGCCTCAGGTATAATTTGGGGTGTTTCCTGTCTGTTCACTTAAAGAAGGTAGATTTCCAGCAGAGTGCTGACTAATTTTCTTCTAAAGAAGAGGTGGAATACAGATGAACTCAGGAACCAACAGTTGGATTCTTGCTATAAAATGCAAGGCCCAGCTCCATACCTACTATACTATCTCTCTGGCCCCTAGGTACAATTCTTGACAGTATTTTTTTCTTATTGATTTACAATTTTGTGAAGTTTTAGGAGTTTATTCATCAATATGTGATGAGTTGTCACTTCCTTCACAATAAAATTTTTTTTATTCTCTTTGAAGAAACATAGTGTGGAAACAATAGATGACCAAAGTCATCAGAACTGGAGATTTTTCCCATGGAATCAAGGTGTTATGGGAGAAAGGGTGACTTGAGGGTGGTAGAGGGAACACTGGTGGAGGGAAGTGGGCACTCTACTATTGATGTGAATGCATGAAAAGTATAATCAACAGTATTATAAATCCAAGTACATCAATAAAAGTGGTTAAAACAAAAAAAAATGCAAGGCCTGTGATACACACCTGTTTTCTCACTTCATTCAGTTCTCTGTGACTCTATTTCGTTTGTACAAATTCCTTGAAATAATGGCGTCGACTTAGTATGAAGTGTAAATTACCGAAGACTAGGTTTTGTTAACGTTTTTTGTTCTATACATCATAACCACTCTCCATTTATTTTGGTTCCTATGTAAGCATATAGGAAAATAAGAACAGATTTACAAATTGTTGAGAAAGTTTCCTATAGATTGATCATTGTTTTCATTTCAGATAATTTGGTGGCTAGAAAGATAATTGCATTATAACAAAGCTGAAAGGAACAGGTCCAAGATAGAAGAAATCTGAATTTTAGCCCAAAACCACCACTTACTAGTCATAAGTAAAATGTAATTAGCATTCTGTGGATTGGTTTCTTATTTGTCAATGAAGGCAGTAACATTTGCCAAAAGCATGAAGGGAATAGAAGTTTATACGAACAAAGAGAATGAAAATTGATAGACTGAGTATTACATTAAGCCTTCTTCATTGGGCATTTGGAGATCCTTAGGTTACTGAGATAGGGAACAACTCTATATGGAGCATGTCTAGCCTACCTTCTTACACCTTGCTTCCATAGTGCATTTCCAAGAATGAGCCATCCACAAAGTGTGCTTTGAAATATTTGGGAGTGAAGTGATTTTAGGATTCTGTTTGACTGGTCCAACCATGATCTAATTGTAATGGGTTCATTGGGCCTGGTAGGGGTAGGCACTGTCCAGCTGACCCTCCTCTAAGATGGGATTATGAATCTACAGAAGAATCTAACAGGAGTTTCTGAAGGTCTCCAATATCTATGTAGTCATGTGTCCAGTCCCAAATCCTCCTCTGTGATAGTCTTCTAGTACCTGAACAACTTCACACACAGGAAATCCTTCAATCTACACAACTGATGTCCTTCCTACTTACCCACACTGGATGCCAGGTTTCTTCTTGGCAGTTGGGAGGAAAAGCAAGAGCTAAAAGTTTCTGTTTTGAATAGGGGAGATAACATAGGCTGAAGGGCATATTTTGCATACAAGAAGGCCTAGGAACAAAATATTGAACAAGCCAGAAGTAGACCAAGCACTGCTGGGTGTGGCTCCAAAACAAAAGAAAACAAAACTATCATATAACTAAGCCACAGTTAAGTGACTGTTAATAAATCAAGTATATGATCAGGTATACAATAAATCAGGTAATACAATGAAAGATTCATTCGCTTTTAAAAAATATTTTATTATACCACTGTGACATATACAATTACAAAGATGTCCATAAGATGTTCATATTTGGGTTTCGGTCATACAGTGCTCCAGCCCCCATCCCTCCACCAGTGCCCATTTCCCAACACCAATGTCCCCAATTCCCTCCCACCTCCCCTAGCCTGCCTCTATGGCAGGTTATTTATCTCTTTCCCTCTCTCTCTCTCTCTCTCTCTCTCTCTCTCTCTCTCTCTCTCTCTCTCTCTCTCTCTCTTCTCTTTCCTTCCCTTCCACATTGTGGATTAAAATACATACATTAAGAGGTTGTCATGTGTATCTTTTTGCCTGTATTTAATGATCAGTTCTAGGTTGGTATTAGCACTTTCGACAATTATTAGCACACTGTTCCATTCTGTTTTACCTAGCCTCTGACTCCCACACGTTTGTGATAATTTTCACCTTTGACAAGACCTCCTGATCCATGTTGTGCCTGACCTTGGGTATTGGTATCATAATATGTACATATGTATATATACATATATATACATACATATGTATATATGTATATATATATATGTCATGCAAATAAATGCAGTCATTCTATATCTGTCTCTCTCCTTCTGGATAATTTCACTCAACATGATCCTCTCCATGTCCATCCATTTATAGGCAAATTTCATAACTTCACTTTTCCTAATAGCTGCATAGTATTACATTGTGTAGATGTACCACAGTTTCTTTATCCAGTCATCAGTTCTCGGGCACACTGGTTGTTTCCAAATTCTGGCTATTGTGAATAGTGATGCTATGAAAATAAAGGTGCAGATGGTGTTTCCTCTGTGTTTTTTTTGACTTCCCAGGGTATATCCCCAGGAGTGGTATGGCTGGGTCAAATGGGAGCTCAATTTCTAGTCTTTGGAGGAATGTCCGTATCCATATTGTTTTCCAGAAAGGCTGTACCAGTTGACATTCCCACCAACAATGGATGAGAGTCCCCTTTTCCCCGCATCCACGCCAGCACTTGTTGTTCTTGCTCTTTTAGATATGTGCCAGTCTCTGCGTGTAAAATGATATCTCATTGTTGTTTTTCATTTGCATCTCTCTGATGATTAATGATGATGAGCATTTTTCATATGTCTTTTGGCCATTCGAATTTCTTCCTTGTTAAAGTTTCTGTTCATTTCTTCTCCCCATTTTTTGATGAGATTGTTTTTCTTCTTGTAAAGTTCTACCATTGCCTGATATATCCTGGATATTAACCCCTTATCAGATGGGTATTGGGTTAATATTCTTTCCCATTCTGTGGACTGTCTTTGTATCTTGGTCACTGTTTCTTTTGAGGTGCAGAAGCTTTTTAGTTTCATGTAGTCCTATATGTTTATCTTTTCTTCTAATTGCTTTGTTAGTGGTATTTCACCTTTGAAAATGCCTTTAGCTTTAATGTTATGGAGGGTTTTTCCTATATTTTCTTCAATGAACTTTATGGATTCAGGTCTGATATTGTGGTCTTTTATCCATTTTGATCTGATTTTTTGTGCATGTTGTTATACAGAAATTATATATTTTTATATATAAAAATATATAAAATTCATTTTTACATGCCGCTGCCCAGTTTTCGCAGCACCACTTGTTGAAGAGGCTTTCTTTACTCCATTTCAGACACTTTGCACCTGTGTAAAAGATTAATTGATCATGTGTTTGAGATTGGGAGTCAGGATACACAATTCTATTCCATAGGTCCACAGGTCTGTTTTTATTCCAATACCACACTGTTTTAAATACTACTGCCTTGTAGTACAGTTTGAAGTTGGGAAAGGTGATGCCTCCCATCTTCTTTTTCCTGAGGATTGCTTTATCTATCGGTGGGAGTTTATTGTTCCATACAAATTTCAGGAGTGTTTGGTCAATTTCTTTGAAGAATGTCATGGGTATCCTTATAGGGACTTCATTGAATCTGTACAAAGCACTAGGGAGTATTACCATTTTGACAATGTTGATGCTCCCCATCCACGAGCAGGGAATGTGTTTCCATTTCCTCGTGTCCTCTTTTATTTCTTGGAGCAGTGTCTTGTAGTTTTCTTTGTACAGGTCCTTTACACACTTGGTTAAGCCTATTCCTAGGTATTTGATTTTCTGTGGCACAATTGTGAATGGAATCATTTCCTTAATATCCCTTTCTTCTCTTTCATTATTTGTATATAGGAAAGCCACCAACTTTTGGGTGTTGATTTTGTATCCTGCCACTCTACTATATGTGTCTATTTTTTTCTAGGAGTTTTTTGGTAGAGAGTTTAGGGGTTCTCTAAGTATGATGTCATGTCATCTGCATCATTCACTATATTTTTCTTGTATTTGATATGCTACTTGGTACTGGGAGTATAATAAAAAGAAAATAGGACATAGTCGCTGCCAGACAGATGATGTCATCCCTCCAGTTTCAAACATCTAAATTGGTGAAACATCTGATAAGTGAGACAGTGGTTTTAAAAACACATATTAAGGCTTACATTCATAGTACACACAGGTTAGAGCAAATCTTTATTTGTTCTTAGCTATTTTTATAGCTTTTAAGGCAAGTCCTTATAGAATTTGTGGTCTATTGCAATTTAGAAGGACTTAAAAACATGATCACTCAACTTCCACTGTATTTCATGTGGTGGGATGTGCTGTGCTCATTTGTCAATAAGAAAGAAAAATTTTAGGAATTACACCCTTGCTCTTGAAAAATGTTAATTAAATTGGCACTTATCTAGGTCATGTATACAAGTATAAAAGAAACTCACTTTTCTAGAATGGGCTATGTGGAAGTATCATGAACAGTTTTACATTTAGATATTTGACCCAAAGGAACTCTTCTGATGACTGAACAGAGCATATATAATTTATGAAAGCAGAGAACTTTTGGATCATATACTTCTGGGTAACCCTGTTGGTCCCTTGACTATTCCCCCTACTTCCCTAAAGCTTCTATTCAAGTTCCCATCTGTAATGATTAGTTCTGTATGACCACCTGGCTAGCTAGAACACCCAGATAATCAAACACTAATCTAAATGTCTGTGAACGAACTTTGTAGATTGGTTAATATCTACAGCCTGCTGGTTATAAATAAAAATCACTTTCAACAATGTAAGTGAGCCTCATCCATTTAGTTGAAAGGCTGGAGAACAAAGCTAAAGTCTTTTCCAGACAGAAGAAATTCTATATAGAGACTGTCCTATGAATTTCACACTTGCTACCCTCCACAATCACTCAAACTTTAAAATGAATCTCTTTTCTTCTACTCTAAGAACCTTGACTGTCCTGCTATCCCTTGTACATAGGCATCTGGAAAATTTCCCCCAGCGCATTCATCTTCCCCACTTCCAGGTTCAAAAAGGCTAGGAACTATTACAAATTCTATCACGATTCAATTCATGAAGAATGAAC
>JAJIBD010014971.1:0-32500 GCA_021461705.1 Cryptotis parvus
TTTTGATTTTGGATCACACCTGGCAGTGCTTGGGACTTACATCTGACTCAGGTATTATTCCTGGTGGATCTTAGGGGAACGTTTGGGGTGTCAGGGATCAAACCCAGGTAAACTGTGTGGAAGGGAAGTACCCTACCCACTGTACTATTTCTCCAGCCCTGAAAAAAATTGCTCCCTCTCCTTACTGCCTCACAAGGAATACATGAAGATTAAGTAGAAAATAATGGAAAGTGCTTGTGCTATGGATAAAAAAGTTCTACTGAAGTGCAGAGTGGTATATGTTGTATTCCAACTGATATTATAATCAGAAAAAATGTGTGACTGAATTTGTTTTATTGGCCTGGGATACTGAATACAGTCTCTTTGGTTCTTTAGTGAAGCATGATTATGTGGAAGCAAATATTGCTATTTCCCTTACATATACATGCTACTGTCATTATATTTGCGTAGTCGTGCTTTAATGATTTATTTTACATAAGAAATCAGTATTACATTTTAACATTTGTAATGGAAAACATCTCATTATTCATTAAAACTTCATACAAACAAAAAAATTAAACACAGATTTACCGAAGATTGAGCAATTCCACTCATAGTTATTGATCTACTCCAAAGAAGATGGAAAATACATCCACACAAAATTTGTGCACAAATGTTTAGAGCAACATAATAATAATCAAACATAAAAACAACGTAAATGACCATCAACAGAGATAGGATACTCAAAATGTTTTAGATTGTATACAGTGGAATATAATTTGCAAAAGAATGATATAAGCAACAGCATGGATGAAATTTAAAACTAAGTGAAAGGAGGTAATCATAAAACTCTATGTATGTTTCCATTTATATAAATGCCTAAACTAGACAAATCAAGAGATAGAAATTAAAAGTATTTTAGTAGCTGTTGGGTCAAGTAAAGGGAGTGGTGGGGAGCAAGTGTTAATTAGTATGAAGATTCTTTCATACTAAAACCCACTGAATAACAAATGCCTTTTAAAACAGTAAATTTTAGTACTCCATTCTGTAGTTGCCTGCATTCCAGCTTGGTATGCGTAAATTTTCTTCTTTCTTTTTCTCTAATGTATTTCCTAAAAAAACTATTTACCTCGATAAATAAACAAGAGTAAATTTTATGGTCTGTGAGATATATTTCAATAAAGCTGTAAAAGAGAAGATGGAAGCAATAGTGGAATGATTTATATGCTAATAGAAATGACTGTGAAGAGGGTAAAGTTGATGTGGGAGAAGGGGAAATTGCTAAAAAGTCTTCAAGTAAGCAAGAGGGGATGGAATGATTGTTCAATGTGGATGGACTGGATTTTGAGGAGCAGGAACTGTTTACTCATGATGAGGAAGGCAGAGTACATGAGTTCTGATATCGTTTGGTAGATTATGGTGGGGGGACTCTGAAGGTTTTCTTCTGATAGTTTCATTTTTCAGTCTGAGTACAAATACCGATTAGGGAAGTGCTAGAAGAGAAAGTATGAAATAGTTATCAAGGAGAGTAGGAAAGTAAATGGTATAGGGAAGTGCAGTGGAAAGGTAAAACATTGAATTTAACTATGACAGGGCATTCCCCAATACACATGCTGAAGTGAAAGTGGATGAAAGAGTGAGGGTCACACAAAGAATGATGTGGGATGGAGCAGGGAATCTAAGCATGAATCTAAGTTGATTAAAGCAAGGATATCAGAACATGGAGAAAGTAAAGAATAGTTAGACTAGTCTGCTATAGGAGTGTTAAAGGGGTATTGGAGTTGGGATACTAAAAGGTAATCATCTAGAAGAACAGAAGGCTCTGGTTGGGTAGCAGGATATTTGAAACTGAGATCATAGAAGTGATACAGTTACAGGTACCAATCATAAGAAGGATAAAACTGTTGGGATGGGTGGCTGAGGTGGGACTGAAAGGCAAGAGCACTGAAAGAGAGCAGATCACAAAACTGAGACACAAGAATATTAAAATCACCAAGATACAGAATTAAGGCAGTGTTCTAGTGGGCTAGTTGCTATATTATTCAAGGGACAGGAACAAGAAGTGATGGGAACAGGTATGCGTGTGTCTCTGTCCATGACTGCAACACAGGTGGGTGACAATATAGTCTGATGATAGGCAATATGGTTGGTACTGACATGTTCTTAAAATATATGTCCACAAATTATGTGTTAATCACAAAAAGGAAAAAAGGAGTAACCACAGAGGAGAAACATGGCAGACACCCACCTTAAACAGTCAAAATAACAAAACCAATAGTGGAACAAAGAGACATAATGTGTCCTCTGATATATCTTTCCTGTTCATACCTGCCAAAACTACATAACTTGACTATGATCATCACAAGGGAATACCAGGCAAGTTGAAATTCTATAAAATAACTGCTCAGAACTCTTCAAAATTGTCAATGCCGTGAAGCCTAAAAACACTGATCCAGAATTGGAAGAGCCTAAGGAGACAGAACAAGACAAGGAAATGTGGGACCCCAGATTAGCTCCTATAAGAGAAAAATTATATTAGTGAGAAAAATGATGAAATTTGAGTAAATTATATACTTCATTTATAGCACTATACCAATGTTAAGTTGTTAATTTTGATAACTGAATTGTCATATGATTTCTTAACATTTGGGGAATCTGAGTGAAGGATATATGGAATTTTTGGTATTCTTTAATAAATCTGAAATCACTTTAAATATTTTTAGTTTAGTTTTTTGTTTGTGGGACATACCTTTCAGTGCTCAGAAATTACTCTTGGCTTTATGCTCAGTGATTACTCCTAGTGGGGGCTTATTGGGTGCCAGGGATTAAACCTGGGTTCGCTAAGTGCAAGGCAAATAACCTACCCACTGCACTATCACTCAAGCCCCCAAAATGTTTTATTATTTATTTTGGGGCCTCGCCCAGAAGTGCTCAGGATACTCCTGGTGGGCTTAGGGGATCATATGGGATGCCAGAAATCAAACCTGTGTCAGCTGTGTGCAAGGCATGTACCTACCTGCTGTTCAATGTCTTCGGACCCTCAAAATGCTTTCTTAATTCTTTTTATTGTTGTTGTTTGGGTGTCACATCTGGCAGTGCTTTGGGCTTACTCCTGGCTTTTCACTCAGAAATTACGGCTGCTGATTGGGGGACCATACGGGATGCTGGACATCGAACCCAGGTCTGCCACATGCAAGGCAAGTGCCCAACCCACTGCACTGTCACTCCAGCTCCCTTTTGTTTGTTTGTTTTTTTAATTCTTAAAGTTTGTTTAAGGAGGAAGGAGAGAAAATGTCTAGGAAGGGAAATTCAAACATTGAAACTACTTTCATTCATTTATTCAATGAACAAACACTTACTGAGAGAGCCTACTATATATCAAGAATCATCTTAAATAATAGAGATACATCCAGTTACAAAACATTCTGGGACTGGGGAGATAGCTTAAGTGGTGGAGTACATACTTAGATCCCCAGCACTGCTGGTGTTGGCCCCTAAGCACTGCAACAACACCTGAGCCGAGCATCACTAACTGTAGCTCTGGTCCTCCCAACACCACTGGGTATGGACTGATTAAAAATATCTGACTTATGGGTCAGGGTGATAATACAAAGGGTAGGATGCCTTCCTTGCAAGCATTCAACCTAGGTTTTATCCCCAGCACTATATATGGTCCCCCAAACCCTGTCAGGAGTGATCCCTGAGCACAGAGCTAGGTAGTAAACCCTGAGGACTACCAGGTGTGACCCAATCTTTTTTCAAAATCTCTGACTCTCTAGATCTTAGAATCAAATTCAGAGTCAGACGATTAATATTAAACATAGTAAATACATAAATTATTGGTGGCTGGAGAGATAGCACAACAGGGTGGAGCACATAGTTTGCATGCAGAAATCCCAAGCTCAACCCCTGGCATTGCATAATCAGTCCACTGAGCACCACCAGAAGTGACCTGCAAGCTTCAAGCCAGAATGGCCCCTGAGCATCACCAGTTTAGTTCAAAAACAAACAAAAAATTATCCATGATGTGAGGGGAGAAGTACTACGGGAAATAATTAGAGTAGGGCAAGTGCCAGAGGGAGAGTTGCAATTTTAAACAGGATGGTGATATAGGTCTCATTAATAAAGTGACACCTGAGTAGAAGCCTACCTTACATGAATGAACCTGTGTATAGATAAGGAAAAACATTCTAGGTGCAAGGGGTGGACAGGTAAAACTACTGAGGTGGAAGTAACCTAGTAAGTTCAAGAAACAAAAGGAGGTTAGAATGGTAGAATACAAAGAGCAGGTGGGAAAAGTGGTAAAAGACAAGGCTAGGTTATGGGGGAGCAGATGATGGATTTTAGCATGTAATGACTCCTAAAACTGCAGCCATATAAACTCAGGGAATACTGTACCTCTCTCTAAACAAAAGCTTTAAAATTTATGAAGAATTGTTCATCGTTTAGGATATTTCACTGACATATGATTTCTGAGTCACCATAACCACATCTGTAGCTGTCACAATCCTGGTTACAAGAAACAAACGTACAAGACCATAGCATTACGTCAGCTAATGGACTTACATCCTTGTCTTTACATACTGAAACTCGTCGTTTACTAATTAATCTTCCTTTACTTCTCTCCTATATTACAGGTTATTTTTGGAATTATGTATGGAGACACTGTTTATATTAAATATTTAAATATACTCATATTACCTATTATTTCTGAAGAGAAGGGGGCGTTGAAAATATAAAAGTGGAATGTTGGGTCCAATAGGTCTGACAACCAGTAAGGCATGATGGGAGAAGGAAGGAATTATTCAGAAGTCAGGGTGAGACTGAAGGATATTTTGCTGATGATGAAAAGTGAGGTCTAGAAGCTCTGGTCAAAGGATTTCAGAATGGGGACAGAAAAGAGTACACCCAGAGATATATGGGGGATCGAACTAGGAGACCTCTGGTGTGTGGTGACCAACAGGATACAGGGTAAAAGGCCTGACGACGGCAGGGGAAGATGTGTATCTGTGTTTAACACAGCAGGGGCGGGGAAGGGGGTAGGTGGGGGAGGGGACTAAGAAGTTTCTCCCTTTAATGAGACCAGAAACAGCCATTTATTTTATCCACGGAAAAATCCAGAGACCCAGGTATAAACAATGCATCTCAAACCTGTTTAGGGAAGAAAAAGAGACAAGCAGAGGAACAATGGTTATAGAAGCATGCACTGGGGTTGAAGAAATAGTACGGCAGGTAGGGCATTTGCCTTGCATATGCCTGGAGTAACTCCTGAGTACAGAGCATGGAATAAGCACCGTGCACAGCTCAGAACACAAAACAAAAATCAAACAAACAAAAAAACCAGAAAGAAGCCCTTGTGGCAGGAAGAACCAGAGACAGGCAGAGAGACAGCAAAGCCAAAGACAGAGTTAACATTGTTTTCAGTCATGACAGTCATTGATGAAAATTTTCTAGTGGTCATGTACTGGGCAAAAATACATTCATTTGAGGTCTCAGGTGGAGAGTGTTAGTTTCCCCATTTGACAGAGGAGAAAACCGAGGCCCCATATGCGTGAAGCAGATGGCTCAAGGTTATACTGTTAGTGTTAATTGGTAGGGTCAGGATTTAGCTTCTAGGTCTGGGCTGACTAGTGTGTCTGAGGCAGAGAGATAGAACAGATAAATAGAGGTAAAGACTAAGAGGGGGACAGGACGGAGGGATGGAGACATACAGACACACAAGCAGATGATGATGTGAACAGCAGACCTCCACAGAACCGCTTTCCAAGGGAGGGGAAGGTGCGGAGCTAGAATAAAGGTAAGGGCTGTAAGCAGGGTACTCACCTGGTTGCCACCTGGGGCCGCCGTTGCACTCGGCAGCACTTTGCTACTCGCAGGATTCTAGGAACCCGCTGACCTAGGATTGAGAAGCCATCCAGGTAAAACCCCGCCCAAACCCCACCCCCTCACGCGCTCCGAACGGTCTCTAGCTTTCCTCCTCAGGTCCCCACCCGAGTCGTTAACAGCATCTCACCCGGCACCTTCAGTCGTTCACGCCTTCCTGCCGCCCGAGATTCGATAGGCAATTGGGTGTCGCAAATAAACTGGATGCCTCCCTCAGGCCTGCTGGATCGCCAGCGGGGTCTCAGGCCTCCGCCGCTAGGAGCTGCTACTGGCTCCCATTGGCGGACTGCCTCCTGCCTAGCTGGGATTGGCTGGAGATGGAAACACTTTATTTTTCCGCCCCAGGAAGGGGTCCTGACTGCAGAAAACGCCACCCCTTCGGGGGTCTTTGATTGGTTTACCAGCCGAGCCCACCCTTTCATAGAATTGACCAGAAGAGGACTAGGAATTCCTCTTTTGCCAGTCTTCAAAAAAGGGTTTTGGAGATTAAGCTGCGAACACGCAAGCGCGAAGCCCCAAAGTGAGGCTAGGCGTGATTCAGTGAAGAATCTGAGATCCGGGACTTTCTGATGTCTTACTCTCTGTAAGCCATTTTGTATAAGCTTTTGCCCTGCTAAAGTCTTAACTGTCCACTCAATTTACTGCAGCTCTTCCCTTCGCCTGCAAAGTTTCTTTTCTTCTAAGTGAGGGCAGTTTTAATTACACCCAACAGCCCCCATTACCTACATTGGTCAGGTGACAACAGCGCTGGAAGCCTCAATTTGACCATCTGTGAAATGGGAAGTTATCTCCTGATAATGTTGTAGGGGATGAAATGACAGCATAAAAGAATTGCCTAGTCCAAAAAGATGGAATCTTTATGTAAAAATAGTAGAAATATAAATGAGAATCTCCCTTCCCTATTCTTATCTTACCTTTGTTCAGCCTGAGAGAATTATGGCTCAGAGAGGCAAATGGATTGGCTTGAGTTCACACGGCAATAAAATCCAAAATAAAACCTGGGCTTCTGTTTTTTTAAACAAAAGCTATTTAGGAAAGAAGGAGGAACAAAAAACATTTCCATTTATCAGGATTCTGAATTTGGATTCACAGGTTCCTAGGACAGGATTTGGAGGGATCCACAAATTTGAATGAGGAACAAATACATCTTTATTTTCACTTTCCTCTAGCCTTTTTTCAGTAAATAATGTATCTAGTCATAGTAATAATAGTAGTAGTACCTGTGACTGTCACAATAGAAATCAGAGATTTTCATATCATTTTATTTGTTGCAGAGCTCTTGAATTATCATGGCATCTTGTCTGTTTTAAAATCATGATAGGATGGTCAGTAGAGATAGAACAGTGGGTAAGGCACTTGTCTTGCAATGCAATGAATTCCAGCAATGCATATGGCCCCAAGTACCACCAGGAGATCACTTCTTAGACAGGAACAGACCCTGAGCTTCTCCAGATGTGGCCCAACACCCCCCCCTCAATAAAATAAAATTATAAAAGCTAGACCCATATATGTGTGTGTGCAAAAGTTTTTAAATTTTTTATTATACCACCGTGAGATATAGTTACAAAAGTGTTCATATTTGCGTTTCAGTCATACAGTGTTCCAGCACCCATCCCTCCACCAGTGCCCATTTCCCACCACCAATGTCCTCGATTCCCTCCCCCAGCCTGCCTCTATGGCAGGTAATTTTCACCTCTCTCTCTCTCTCTCTCTCTCTCTCTCTCTCTCTCTCTCTCTCTCTCTCTCTCCCTCCCTCCCTCCCTTCTCTTACACATTGTGGCTTGCAATGCATACATTTTGAGGTTATGTATATCCTTTTGCCACTTTCAATGCTCAGTTCTATGCTGGTATTATCATTTACAATAATTATTAGTACACTGTTCCTTTCTCTATATTACCTAACCTCTGACAAGACCTCCTGGTCCATGTTTTGTAGCCAGAGCCATATTAGATCTTATAATTTAATGTGTTAACAAGGAGTCACATATTATTATAACACAAATTTGGTTTTGATGTTTTAACAACTGTATGTTCACATAATGACTTTCTTTTATAACAAGGTATTTTACATTTTCAGTTTTTTTTAAACTTTATTTTTTTGGTGGCTCCAGGAATTCAGGCCTCATACATTTGCAAGGCAAGTTCTGTACTGTTAAACCAGATCCACAGCCTGCCTTTTTCAATTGCTTTTATTTTTTTGGTGGTTTTATTTTATATTTTAAAAATATTTCTTATCCTGAGAAAAGGCCAGATAACTAAATAATCCATGGCACACACAAAAAAAATTAAGTTTTGTCTTAACTTGGCTCCAGAAACACAAGACTTGATCTACATCATTGTCTTTTCTACATTGTCTTCTTCCCTATCACCTACTTTAGTATTAGGCATACAGAAGTAGGAGCTCAATAAATGTTTACTGGACGAATAATAGGATTTATTCCTCAATCATCTCTCATACTCCCAAATGAAGGAACCAGTCCTGGCTCTTTTGGTCACCTAAGAATGATGAAGACATTGATGGAGGGAGGTGAACACTGGTAAAGGGTTTGATGTTAGAATAATGCACTCCTGAAACTCAATCATAAATATCTTTGTAACTTTGTGTTTCACAGTGATTCAATTTTTAAAAATGAATATCCTTTGGTTGTTTTGGGGCAGCTCCCAGCTATGTTCGGTGCTTAATCCTGGTTCTGTCATCAGGGGTCACTAGTGGTGGGCTCAAGGAAACATATTGCCTGCCAGGGATTAAACTTGGGTCAGCCACATGCAAGACAAAAATCCTACCTGCTGTACTATTACTCTGACTCCCTAAGAATATTTTTTCACTTGTCACTTCACTTGTCTTCTCGTTGTTCATAGATTTGCTCGAGCGGGCACCAGTAACATCTCCATATGTCCTGTCACATGCTAGTGTAGCCCAAGGGCAACTGCTCACTCCAGGAATATGAAAAGCCTCAAACCATTCCTTGGGTCATGGGAATGATGTCTATAATTGTTACTGGTTTTTGGCATATCAAATACGATATGGGTAGCTTGCCAGGCTCTGCCGTGAAGAATATTTTTAATTTAATTTATTTATTTAGGTTTCTTGGCCACATCCGGCGATGCGCAGCGGTAACTCCTGGATCCTGTGCTCAGAAATCACTCGTGATACTCAGGGGACCGTATGGGATGCTGGCATCTAAGTAGGCATTGGCTGGCTGTAAGGCAAAAAGTCCTACCCACTGTGCTATCGCTCCAGCACACAAAAGAGGATTTTATCGCTCCTCCTCCCTCTTGGTCCTGCAGGTTTCTGTTTAAATTATTAGATTATTGACGTGACATCAATAGTCACATCCAGTCTTATCCCTACCAGTTTGCTTTTGATAATGCAAGTACTTTATTATTTATTAATTTATTTTATTTAAGAACCATGGTTTAAAGTTATTGGTAGTTGAGTTTTAGACATATATTGTTCTAGTACTAATACTATCACCTATGTCAACTTCCCTTCACCAGTGTTCCCAGGTTCCCTCCCACTTCCACCACCTGCAACCTTGACAGACAGATTTTAAAGGTTGGTTGTTGTAGTTTGGATCTCATGTTTTCAGTGTTATTGAATATGTGGTTTGGATATGTAGCTACACCATGCTCCACATTACTGATAAGCCTGAAGCCCTTGCCCCCTGCTTCTCCATTGCTTGCTTTCCTCGTCTTCTTATTTTCCCCACCTCAGTTTCTTTGATGTCTTCGCCTCACTGTACTCTGGGTCAAGGGTGATCTAGGTACCCCTCCTTTACTACATTGCATTCCCTTTTCAGTTATTCTAAATACCAAAGATAAGTGAGTTCGTCCTGTATTTGTCCTTCTAGCTCACCTCACTTAAATGATATCTTACAGTTCCACCAGGTTGTTGCAGATTGTATAGTTTCATTGTTCCTTGCAGCTAGCTGTATAGTATCTGTTGCAGGACTCCTAAGGGCCACTGCATCTGCTCTGGATTGCCTCCCACAAATCACTCCGCAGATAAGGGGGTAGTCTAAATGTGGCAGTTTATCCGACCATGTATGCTGTACTAGCTGGTATAAATAATCTCCCATGCTATCACAATCATCGTGGGACTAGCTAGATCTTACCAGCATATTAGCCTGGCCAACGTAGGACACCTAAGTAATTATACCAGAGAGAAATGCTGTTTGCTTCCAAGCAAACAAGCATGGCTCCCTGATATACTCAAAGGCAACTAAAATATAAAACTACAATGAAGTAGAGGAGACTTGTGAAGGCTTGGAGAAATATTTAACTGGCATTGGTGTTGGTCAAGGTACAGAGACATGCCATCTCAGAAACCCCTTCTCTACACTACAAAAGCATTCCTAAGCAGATTTCGGCTCAAAACATTAGCACAGTAAAGGCCCTAGGTGAGGTGCAGGGAGGGATTACCTAAGGGCATTGGACCCTCCCTGCTTTCCATAACAGTGGGAGGAAGGTCTGAGTTACAGGGATATAAACTAGCCGGTTCCCGCTCTCGCTTCCTTCTTCCTTGTGGGATCTCTCTCCTTGTGAGCGTTCATTCCCCTTGGAAGCTTTTACACATGGTGGTCGCCATCTTGGCCTAAACGTGGCTGGGGTTCTAGCCTGGAATCCTAAGCATCGGGTTTTTCCTTTTGCTGATTTGTATGCCTGAACCTGTGATAAGTAAAGCCTTTTTAAAACTGCATCGGATTCCTGAGTTTTCATCCGGTCCTCGCCGGCTTCGGAGGTAGAAGGGAACTCGCTTCCTGGCACTGTCGGGAACCCGGCGGAGCGCCCCGACAAGTATCCATTGTGTATGTACACCATATCTTCATAATCCATTCTTCTGTCTTTGGACAACTATATTGAAACTGTATCTTAGCTGTTGTACTAAGTGCTGCATTGAATAATGCTGTGCATATGTTCTTTTGAATTAGTGTTTATGTGTCCTGGGTGAGGTAAACAATAGTGGAATTGCTAGCCTTTATGGCAACTCAATTCCACTGCGATTCTAACAAAACAACATTTCAACCAGCAGTAAATGAGAGTTCCTTTTTTGAAGTAGATGGCACTTTACAGGTCTTCCCACAGGAAATCCTGGGAA
Organism: Cryptotis parvus; assembly: GCA_021461705.1. Lineage (NCBI taxonomy): Eukaryota > Metazoa > Chordata > Mammalia > Eulipotyphla > Soricidae > Cryptotis > Cryptotis parvus. The sequence goes on from JAJIBD010014971.1 coordinate 10,961, forward strand.
CCTCACTCTCAGCAGAAGAGCCCTCTCCTTTAGAGGAATGGAGTGAGGTATGAAGACAAGATACTGGGTCTGTGACTTCTCCTCCTCTCTCTTGGTCCTGCAAGTTTCTGTTTAGAGTCCTGGACTTCTCTGGTCTACAGAAAATGCTATGTTTTGAAGTTAGATATGACTATAAAGGCCTTCTAGAATAGATCTCCTTTTAAAAATTTACTTTTTTGTTGAATCATGTGAGATACACAGCTACAAAGTTGCTCACGGTTGGGTTTCAGTCAATGTTCCATTACCCTTCTCTTCACCAGTGTAGATTTCCCACCAGCAAAGTCCCCAGTTTCCCTCCTGCTGCCCCCGCCCTGTCCCCAGCCTGCCTCTATGGCAGGCGCTTTCTCTCTCTCTCTATCTCTCTCTCTCCTTCTTGGCAGTCCAAACTGGGAAGAACCTGAAATACCACCACACACTGAGGAGTGACAGTACAGGGAGCATGGTACCACTCTTGGCAAAGATCATCTTTCATGCTTAGCTCAAAGCATGAGCACCCTGACTAACCATATTAGAATTTTATACATGACTTCTGACAATGTTCCTGATTCCAGAGGTCCTATTTGACAGGATAGATGAAAAGGCACTTCAAATTTCAAGGCAAGGCACTGAAGATTTGATTGGTAGAACAAAAAGAGATTTGGGCAAGAATATGATGAAGGTTAGGAGGTTTGCTTCAAGGCTAGATTTCATCTTCTGATATTGGGCAGGTTGAATTTCCTGAGCTGATGCCCCAACATGATTAGTCTAAATTCACAGGTGGGAAAACTGAGTTCCAAGAGAGGGTGGGGAAATCACATTGAGAGGCAGAGAAGATTGAGACAAGATTACCCAGGTCATCTATCTCTCAAACTGACTGGAATCTTATCGCTAGGCTGACTGCTTTCTGGCACATTCCAAACCTTTTGCCCCTGCTGCTTATTCTTCCCATCTGTTTCACTCCATGCTCTTTAAGACTGCTCCAGATATTGAACAGAGTTTTTCTTCCCTCTGTACATAATTCATTAATTCAAAATCCTGCACTCTGAGATCTGGTCCTGAAGCAAAGTGTTCATCTTTCTGGAACCAGTCTTTTCTACACTTAGAGTGTGGTCCTAAATCATAATCAATTACATCCAAGGCTGCATGCTATTCCAAAACTTCTATTAGAATATGTCTGAGACCTGCTATTCCAATCATCTTACACAGCAGGCCTGTAGAGGGAAAGAACCTTGAAAAGGGTCCTATAGCAACCTACCAATCATCCCTGACTCCTTTCATTCTGTTTTCTTATATCTAAAGCCTGTGATTTCGGTATTATTTGGGGAGAAGGAATGGCATTAGCCAATTGGTTTGTAGTTCAATTTTTTTGGAGGAGCCCACACCCAGCAGTTCTATGGCCTTACTCCTGGCTCTGTGCTCAGGGGATCACTCCTGGTAGGGCTGGGAACCATATGTGGGTACTGGGTTTTGATCCTGATTTTGTGCAAGGCAAGCTACCAAGGGGTTATCACTCTAGCTCCTGGTAGTTCAGTGTTAGGGATCAAGGATGCAGTGGTCCTTTTCGTACCAAAATTACTCTTGCCACTCTGGTGGTGCTTGGGACCCTCAGGGGCTATACCTGGTGATACTTAGGAGATTGAACTGAAATCAACTGCATGCAAGGTATGTGCTGTAATCTTTGTGATACTTCTCTGGTCCCATGACTCTGGTCATTTTATTTTGGTGGCTGTTGGACCACACCTAGAGGTGCTCAGGGGCTATTCTATATTCTCAAAGGCTCACTTCTGGTAGTGCCAGGGGCGCAAACGGGACTATCTGTTTTGAAGTCAAGTGCCTTATCCCTGTGCTATCGCCTCCAAACATGCTTCCAGTATTTTTTACCAGTATTTTAAAAGCTCTCATAGAATAGACACATTTCTCACACAAGGTAATTCCAATTAACTTATTAGATACTTATACTCAAGTAGATAGAGCATAACTCCCTACTCCTAATCATGGACTGCACTAGTGCCTTCTTCCAAGGACTACAGTATGGAAGATGGGAGAAGCAATTTGGCAGTGGAGAAACTGGACATACACTACCTCAGCGAGGGTGATTAAAGTTAATATCAACAGTGATGAGGCATATTGATAACAAGTTCCCTTGATGTGACCTGATGAGAATGGTAATTTATTTCTATGATCTTCCTTACTAAATCCATACCCTGTAATGTAACCGAGGAAATTGAGAGATAATCTATAAAATACTTGTCCAGTTTTCTGAAATGTTGACCCAAGCTCACCAAAAATGAGGAAAGTCTGAGAAACTGTCATAGTCAAGAGGGAGTCTAGAGAGAATAGAATCCTAGACAGCATCTTGGAACAGAAAATGACATTAGGTATAAATGGAGGGAGTCTGAATATAGTATGTACTTTATTAGTTTATTGATATTGGTTTGTTAATTGTGGCAGATGTACCAGACTAATAGATGCTAAGTGTTAAAATCAGTTTTAACTTATTAAGATGTAAATAAGGCGTTAACAATCGAAGAAACTGGCTAAAAGATATAGGAATTGTTATGACAATAACTTTATAGATCTATGACTTCTAAAAACATTTCTTTTTTTCCTTTTTTAAAGTATTTTATTATAAGACTTTGAGATATACAATTACAAAGATGTTTATATTTGGGTTTCAGTCATAGAGTGTTCCAGCACCCATCCCTCCACCAGTGTCCATTTCCCACCACCAATGTCCCCAATTCCCTCCCCCTCCCTAGCCTGCCTCTATAGCAGGTTCTTTATCTCTTTCTCTTTCTCTCTCTCTCTTCCTTCCCTTACACATTGTGGATTACAATACATACATTTAGAGGTTATCATGTGTATCTTTTTGCCTGTATTTAATGGTCAGTTCTAGGTTGGCATTAGCACTTTCGACAATTACTAGCACACTGTTCCATTCTGTCTTACCTAACCTCTGACTCCCACACGTTTGTGGTAATTTCCACCTTTGTCAAGACCATGTATCGCCTGACCTTGGATATTGGTATCATAATATGTATATATGCATATATATTTAAGTCATGCAAATAAATGCAGTCATTCTATATCTGTCTTTTATTCTGGCTATTTTCTTTTTTTTAAAGTATTTTATTATACCACCTTGAGATATACAAATAAAAAGATATACAATTAAAAAAGTTCATGTTTGGGTTATTCTGGCTATTTTCATTCAACATGATCTTCTCCATGTCCATCCATTTATAGGCAAATTTCATAACTTCATTTTTCCTGACAGCTGCATAGTATTCCATTGTGTAGATGTACCAAAAGTTTCTTTATCCAGTCATCAGTTCTCGGGCACTCTGGTTGTTTCCAGATTCTGGCTATTGTGAATAGTGCTACTATGAAAATAAAAGTGCAGGTGGTGTTTCTGCTGTGTGTTTTTGGTTTCCCAGGGTATACTCCCAGGAGTGTTATGGCTGGGTCAAATGGGAGCTCAATTTCTAGTCTTTGGAGGAATGTCCATATTGTTTTCCAAAAAGGCTGTACCAGTCGACATTCCCACCAACAATGGATGAAAGTCCCTTTTCCCCTGCATCCATGCCAGCACTTGTTCTTGCTCTTTTGGGTATGTGCCAGTCTCAAAACATGGTTTCTTATGTCCCCATTAAGCCACTCCATTTTCCTGCCCTCCTGTTCCTCTCTTCCCCTTTCTTTTTTTCTTTTCTTTTTTTGGGGACCAATTCCTATCTTGTTTAGTGGCTACTACAGGCTGTGTGCTCTGGGACTGATTCCAGATCTCCAGCGAACATACAAAAGCATGATTTCAACCCTGGAGACGTTTCTCTGGTTCCTCATTATGCTACTTTTTAAAAAATTTTCATTATGCCACCGTGCCACAATTACAAAAATGTTCATGATTGGGTTTCAGTCATACATTATTCCAGTACCTGCCCCTCCACCAGTGTCCCACCACCAATGGACCCAAATTGCCTCCCTCCCCCTCCCACCTCTATAGCAGTCTCTCTCTCTTCCTCTTTCTCCCCCACACACATTGTGGTTTCCCTCTCACCAGCGCAGTATCACAGGTTTCCCTTCATTTCACTCCCTAGCAGCCAGTAGAGGGCTCTCTAGAATGCAAAATCTGACCAGTCCAAAATTACCTATCTAAATTAGGTACTTCAATAGAAGAGTATGTTTGGGAGGCATATGCAGAAGACCTGACGGATGGATATCTACTATGATCCAGAGAAAAATAGGGAGGGTAACTTCAGCTGTTTGTTGAAAGAAGGCTACTGCAAATGAAATTTTAAACAATTTGGCCTTGATTCCTGTCCCCACACCCCAAGTCTCCCATGCTCGTTTGTCACGATGTCTTCAACACAGCCTGTTTTCTTTAAAATATCCTGTTTTTGAAAAAAAAATTTTTTCAGATTCTCCCAAATAAAGCCTTTTCAGTGCCCAGTTCTTTATTTCCCCTCTCCCTCTCCCATAGCTGCATAGGAATTTCATTTTGCTTTTCCCTTGGAAAAGTTTCAGTGAACTCCTGTCTGAACCACCTTTTTCTTGTTTTGTCTCAGGGATCCTGAATCCTTTTCCTAAGACAGGAGAGCACTCCCACATTATTGGATTGTGATGTCCCTATCGATACTTTTTCCCCCATACTACATGCAAAGGAGAAAAATGTATTCCTTTGGCTGACCCATGACCAGCTCACACTATACCCGAGAAAATTTGACGCATGAGAAATAAAAAGATGAATCATGGAATAAATGAAAGTTCTAGGGCATTTCTGTGCGCATGTGTACGAGAGACGGCGGCGTGGGAAGCTGTTTGCTACCTGAGTCCACTGCGGCCTCCGGGGAAAGGAGGGGTTACCTCAAACTCGCCCTGCCATTGGCCAGGATGGTCCGCATTGGCCTGATGCAATACTTATTCGGCCGAGTCGCCCGCCCCCCCCACATCTCCCAGGCCCGCCTGCCCGCCAGCTAATCCTCAGTCCAAATCCCCTGGGCCTGCCTGCCGGCTATTTCCCTCTCCCCGCCCAAATCCCTTCTCCGCTGCAACTGCCATCTTGCAGGTCAGTGCGCAGCTGAGATCGCTACCTGTGGCCTCTCTGATAAGAGCCCACATCAGAGGCTGGGGACTGCGCGGGCCAAACCCAAAGACCTGAAAGCCACTTTGAATTTGCTCAGATTTTTATTAGGATTAACGGGGTTCACAGGGAACGAGTAGGATCTTCTGGGGAGCAGGACAGGATTACTGCAAAGGGGGAGGGATCTTGCATAGACACAGAGGCAGGCTAGCTGGCACAGCAAGAAAAGGCAAGAGATGGAGAGAAGGATAACGACTTGGGAGAATAGGGTGACTTCAGAGCCCCCCAAGGCCACAACGGCCCTCCCCGGTTGGGGATCAAGGGTGTCCACTCAAAACAGCACGAGGAGGGGGAAAAAGGGGCCCTGATCAAGGCAACACAATATATACACGCTTAGCAGCACACAGAAGCCTGCGGGGAGCAGGGCCAAACGGAAGAGGGGCTCCTCCTTTTCCCTCCCCTCCAAAATAAGAACTCTGCAATCACTAAACCATAAAAATAAACTTTAAACCCGTGTATGAAGTCGGTTGATCCCCCAGAGAGTGCAATGTGGGGCCGCTGCGACCCAAGCGGAAGGACAGGGCAGATGGGGCAGGCAGAGCAAGATGCGGCGGCTCCTCACTCCCATGAGGGTAAACCTAAACTGTTTATCCGGTTCTGCCACCGTTCTTCCCAGGTCCACCCATGTGTTCTGGAACAGAAACACCTCCTGCATTTCAGAATCTTCTGTATCATCCGCTCTCTCAATCTCTTCAAATACATTGTCCTCATAGCTTCTTTCCTCTTCGTTGTTTTCATCTTCTTGCTCAGTGCCTGCATAGGGGAAGAGAGGTAAGGAAGAGGACACAGTGTGGTTAGAGGGGCAGGTCAAGTGACAGGATCAGAAGCCACTGCTAGAGCTTTCAGAGGTCTGAGGCCAAGTGCCTCTGCTTGGAGCAAGCAGTCATGGAGGAGAGGGGAGGAATGTGAAGAAGCAGGATGGTCTCCTTCTATAAAAACTGACATATTTGTGAAAGTAGTCTTTTCTCCCCTTGTGTGCTTCCTGAGCTCTGACCATAAAACTGAATAAACTTATTCATCTCCCGACAGCACTAGGGCTGGAGACTGCTGCCTCTCCTCAGAAAAGAGATGGTCAGATGGGGTGAGGCTGACATCCCTTCAGTTTCTCTATCCTACCCCAACATGTCTTGAGTTTATCCATTCAATGCCTCTTCATCACGTACCCTGTATTTTCCAGGGACTCCATGGTCAAAAGCCCAGCACGGCTTGTCTTATTGTTCCTTCCATCTGTACCCTAGAGGCCTTTCCTGCCTAGCTGGACTCTCAACATCTCCCCTGTCTGCCCTCTGCCATCAACTTCTAGCCAAAGTTTGACTGTTAATTGATCTATATTAATTCTCCTCTAGCTTGTTATCTTTTTTGATACCTTTGATTTCCCAGCCATATAGTCAAGCACCTGTTTCCGGGCCACCTGTACCTTATGTAGCCCATTCAATTCTGTGTTCTTTACATTTGCACTGGCAAATCCCAACATCACTTTTCTCTAGTTCTCCCCCTGTGTACCTTGAAGTAGAATTACCCTCTCCCTCCTCCAAGCTCAGGACACACTGTTCACTTTATTCCCAGCCACGCGAGAACAGCATGGCCGTTCCAGGCCAGAATGGGTACAAAGTGTGCTGAATGACAATGTTTGCTACATTCCTCCCAACCCACTATGTTTTGTAAACCTATCCTTAATTTTCCATCCGTTGGAATATATCTTTTTTCTTCAAGTATTTTTACTTTGTTACAACCTATGTGTCCGTCTAAAACTAAAATGTTTCCTCAGTTTTGTGACATTTTAGAGTTAAATTGCCGGTTTTGTTTTGCTGCAAAGTTGCAGTTTTTTTTCCTTTTTTTCTCCACAAGGCCAGTTTGTATTCATGCCTTGATCTCAGGATGCCAGCCAGTTTTCCCTGAAAAAGAAAAAAGAGGGAAGACAAGAGGGGTGTTCTAGCTCACCTTCCTCACTGTCGGGCTCCTCTTCTTCCACAGAGGATTCTGAGAAGTTCTCTGCCTTATCCTCATCATCATTCTGGTTGTGGAAGTTAACCTGATTCTTGGCAGCGTCTGCACTGTCATTCTCTGAATCGTCAAAGTCTCTGTCATCATCATCACTGCCTTCATCGTCACCTTCATTGCCATCATCATCACTGCCTTCATTGCTGGAATTATCATCACTGATCTCACTGTCAATGTCGGCTCCTATCCTGGTTGCTGCCACTGCTATCCGGTTGCCCCATTTGGGTTTCTTATTACCATTGGGGTGGTTGTCACCATCACTGCTGTCAGAGTTGTTAGGATTCTCTTCGTTGTCACTGTTGTTGTCTTCCAAGTTGTCATTGTTGTTCCCAGGGTCCTCATTGTCATCACTGGTCTCATCATCAAGGCCTCTCATTATCAGTGATTTCATTGTCTTCAGGGTTCTCATCATGATTGTTGCTCTCCAAATTGTGCTTATCATTGTGGTCACAGAGGTTCTCGTCAGTTAGCTCATTGTCAGTGGTATCGAAGCAATCCAGTGGTCTCCATGAAATCGGAGATTTTGATGTCATGAATGGTCTCAAAGTCAGAAATATCACTGTCTGAAGTATCGTCAATAATGTCTTCCATTATGTGATAGTCATCATAGTCTTCTAGTATCACCACCTCGTATCCATCCCTGTTTTTTCTGTGGAAAAGCCTGGAGTTTAATTAAGGTGGGAATTGATATTTTTAGGACAGACACTAAAAGGAAAATTACTGGAAAGGCAGTAGGACACAAGGGTTCCCAGAGGTGAGGCGGGGAGGAAGGGTAGAGTCCCATTTTTGCCTCTGTGAAACATCAGGCCAATCATGTTCTTTTTGGGGCATCATTCCCCCATTTATAAAACATATTGGACTAGATTATCTCTCATATGTCCTTTGTGCCTATGTGGTATTAGTTCAGTCCTTGTCCCATATCTAATAAACCACCTCTTGGCCACTAATTTCCCCATTACCTTTTCCTCCTTTCTTGCTTCTTTTTGTTTGCCCTGTAGCCTCCTTCTCCCATCACGTAGTAACGCAGAGGGTTAACCCACAGGTCATTCTTGATCATCTATTGAAAGAGAGGGAAGAAGGGAGAACAGAGATATTAGGACAAGTCTAGAATCCATTCCAATTCCCCAGGCACTCAAGAGTCAAGCCTAGCATGGCCATCTCTGGCTACGCTTGGGACAGGTGGGGCCTACCTCGGCAATGATGTCAGCCTCTGGGAGGCTGTGGTTTGAGAACCAGCTGAAGAAGCTATGTTTGACTTGCTGGTTCTTCATCTTGCAGTCCTGGGGTTCCTGGTCCTGGGGTTCTTGGCCTCGGTGCCAGCGGATTGGGGTGGAATCGCGACACCAGACTGGCCTGGTGAGAAAAATGCAATGAAGGGGGCACAGGAGGGTGCAAGAATTTTTTTTGGGGGGACTGCCTCTTACCTGAGCAGTTGCGCTGGAATTCCTTAACGATCACCGTGTTTGTGAAGTAGGGGTTTGTCTGGAAGTAGAGCTTCATTTTGTAGCCCATGGAGATATGTCTGAGATCCTGAACCTATTCCAGGTGGGGATAATGACAGAATCCCAACCACATGATGACCCCTTCCATTCAACCCCTCTTACCTCCAAGGACTAGATTCTTTGCCGGTTTTAGTAAAAGATCTTTCTGATCTGACCTGCAGGTTGGTCAAGTAGCGGGAAGATGTCTTCATGCGCCGATCGATTTATCAACATTGAAATTCTGGGGTGGTTGAGGAACTGATGGAGGGTGCAGTTTAGGTCAAGGGAGTGACTACCCTCTGCGATGAGGAGGGAAGGAGAGGCCTGGTAGGGCTGAGCAAAATGAGAGGCCGAGCAGAAATCCAATGTTCATTTGATATTTGTAGAGAGAGAAGGTCAGTTATGAGATATGACCTATATTTTTATTCCTAAGATATTAAGTGGTGGGAGCTTGTTTTTATTTTTTGAGCTTGTCATGTTACTAACCCTGTGTTAGGTGGCCTTGCCATGGTTCAGAGTTGCTATGTATAGATGTTATGGGTCTATATCCATGTGATGTGTCTCTGGGTACTGACAACTTGTGGTCACAAAGTGTTGTGTCTTGTGAAGGCCCTTGTCCAAGTGATGCTATATGTGGCTGTTGAGGGCTTGTAGACACATGATATATGTCTGTGTGTTATAGTATATATCCAAGTAATAGTGTCTGGATGTTCAGAGCCAGCAGTTATATCTTATGTGTCTGTGCTGAGGGGCCGAGATACTTTATGATTAGAGTTCCAAGGTTTGTCTCCACAGAATTCTATAATATTACTCCTATATGTTCCTAACATTTTACATATAAACGTGCCCCCAGAGATGGCTTATCATTAGTAATGAATAATATTCTTAATTCTTCTATTTTCAACTCCTAAATCTCTGTCAAGGTATTCCCAGCCCTTTAGGGGTTCCAGATTCTTTTCTCTCATTTTACAGTCTTTCAAAATTTATTTTAAAAATTTATTCAGTCACCATATATTACAAGCTTATTCATAATTGTCCAGCCCATTTCTAACGTCCCTCTCTCAGCCAGACAGGACTGTAGTCCCTCTAGTATTTAAGCAGAAAAAATGGCTTGCAATGGCATGGGTAATTGACATAACCTTTAAAATGGGCAATTTCTGTGTCTGGTGTCCTTTCTCTTCCTCTTCAGTATCTGAGTTGGTTGTCGGTTTATCATCTGTGTCACCTTCTCTTTTCCTTTCACTATCCCAGGTCCAGTTTTTCTACTGCGTGCTCCTTTACTCCCCCACCTGTGATCCATTTTTATGTTATGCCCCTCCTCTTCCCCCGCTTTTCATCTCTGTGCTAATTTTTACGTGGTCTGCCTCCTCCCTCCCCTATCTCTGGTCCAGCCTCTGTACTCTTTTTGCCCCTCTCCTTCCATCCCTCCTCCACCACTAAACCTTCAGCTAGAAGTCTATCCCCCCCCACTTTCACCCAATCGCCCCCTTCCTCCCGGTCATGGGTACTGACCCATGTAATATAGCTGACAAGGATACTGCTTTGATCCAGAAACCTGGGATGTGCTGGATAATGAGATCTCTCTCTGCTCCAGGTAGGGTCTGCGCAACTGGATAAACTTGCGCTTGAGACGGAGGAAGGCCTTGCCTGCCTTGATGTTCACCGCCTCCAGATCCAGCTGAATATTCTCCAGTGCTTGCAGGATACACTCAATCTTCTCCGCATCCGCCTCTTTTATTTCCCTCTTCACCTTCCTCTGCCTTCTCCGTCTCCTCCTCCTTCTCCTTTTCTTCTTCACACTTTCTTTTTCATCGTCATCATCGTCTTCTACTAGGATGACAGCCTCTTCTCCCCCCTGGGAGCTGGCTAACATCTGCGGCTCCCACCCCCCCCCGCGCTACAGGTTTCTAGGACCTTCTCTTCAGAAAAGCTGGTGGGCTCCACGACCTGAAAATCAATTTCCACGCTTCCCGCAGAAGCATCCTCAGCAGTGAGTGCTTCCAGGCTCCCCGGGGAGGGGTCGGATCCCCGAACCCAGACTCGAACCCTGGCTCCCAGTCAGAACCCTCGGCACCCAGGGTGAAGTACGCTCGGATGCCCCCTCCTCCAGAATGACATAGGGAGGCGGGGGAGGCAGAGCAGGGCCCAAGCCCAAGCCCACCCCCCTCATGTCGGCCAGCACCTGTGCTGCTTCAGTTTCCTCGCGGGGCCTCGGGCGCTGCTGAGGTGGAGGCAGGGGGAGCCTCAGGAGCGGCGGCGGCGGCGGCGGCTGTGGGTCGCTCGAAAGGGATTCGGGGTCGCTTAAGCGGAGGGCCCTGGCCGGCGGCCCCCTCATCCGGGCGGTCCATGCTGACCGCGCTCCCCTCAGCCGAGGAGCTCGACCCGCGGCCTCGCGCTAGGCAGGGCCGCTGCAGCGTGTCACACCTAAAGCGGAGCTGCAGCACGCACGACCGCACCGTTCTCTTCGCAGCCTCGCTCTGCTCTCCCCTCCCACAGCGCCTGCCCAGCCCCTCCGCGCCTAGCGCCAGGCCCCACCCACTCTCTGACGTCGATCCCAGTCCGCCTTCCGATTGGCTGCCAGCCTCCACTTCAGCTCTTGCGTTCCCTAGACCCCGGTTTGTTCCTCACGCAATCTGCTTGCCAACACTGCACCTCACAGCTTTCCGATTGGACCCCCTCGGGCCCGCCAATTACTGCGCTGCCTTCCCCAGCGACCAGAGGAAAACTGCTGGCCGATTGGCTGTGTGGGAAGCGGAGAAAATGCCCCTCTCCTCACTCTTTCTACGTATTGTAAAATGGGGAAAGCATCAGCGGTTCTGAGCTCCCCGCCCGCAAAAAAAATATATATATATATATATATGTATATATAATATATATACATTATATTATATATAACACAAAAAATTAACTCAGGCATTCATAAGGCGGGATGTGCTTAAATAAAATTAATAGAACCTTGCTCCACGTTCCCCCTTCCCTCTCTTCCTTTCTCCCTCTTTTCCCCTCCCCTCAGCTCCTACGCAGTTCTTAAATCTGCGAGTTCCTGCGCTTCTGACTTCTGCCTCCACCGCGAACTCCACCACGAACAACGGAATGTGGCCCCTTAGGGCTCTGATGGTCCTACCGGAGTCAAGGATTTTAGAAACCTAGAACCTTTGGCTTAGGGCTAGATTTTGACGTGGCGTTTTCCATCTCTGCAAAATGGCTCTAGAAAAAAAATAATTGCATGGAAAACTTTCTCTGCGTCCGCGTCATTAAAATTTTTGTCATTCAATGTGTGCTAGATGTTTCTAGTATTTTCTAGCCCGTCTATTCAGTATTCTTTCTCTTCCCAATTCTCTGCCTTTGCCCTTATGTGCGGTTTTTAAATTGTATCTTAGACTTTTTTTTTTTTTTCTTGTCAGGCGGATGGTCTCGCGTGAGGCATGGTGGTTTGGTTCTGGCATTAGTCTGGGATTCACATCCCAGGATCGGCTTCGCATTCTATAACCGTAAATAAACTATTGCCTCTCAGTTTCCATTTCCTTTCCTCTAATTAGGCGTCCCTTAAGAGACTTGTAGGAAACTGTCCGTTAATCTTTGTAATAGCAGAGAATTGGAGGCAACACTGAGATCCATCCCTAAGGGAATGGATAAGAAAATGTGATGATGGACAACTAGAATGAATTAGATCTACATAACATGGCTGGATCCCTCAAAAACATAATGTTGAGTGAAAAAGAAACAGAACAAGATTTATAGTACAATACTGTTTATGTAAATTAAAATACATAACAATACCATATATTTTTCACAGATACACATATATGTAAATAAACACATAAACGGTGAATTGGAAGGACATACTTTAAACGCACGAGTGAGTGCTTTTGTTGAAGGGCAGATGGGAACTGGGATGGGCATGAGGGGGTAGAAAAACCAAAATAAATAAAAGGGCCTCACATAGACCAATGATGATCTAGCGTGCCAATAACTGAGGAGTTTTATCAACTTAATTCTTTGCACCTGAGAATAAGTAAATAAATAATTGAATACATAAATAGTTAAATGAGTGCCCAGGGAACAGGTTGACTGGGTAGACTCCCCAAGCTTAGGTTTCTTCCCCTGTGACATCCATCCCTCTGAATGTAGTCAAAGCTTGCAAAATCCCAGCTATATATAGTGGATCCTTAGGAAGAGCTACCATCAGAGATTATGCAGTCCCTCCAGAAGCCATTGCTTTTTGTGTAGGGGAGGGCATCTCCTAACCCATCAATCCCTGCCCCCAACTTTGACCCCCACCAATTTTCATGTCCCTTGGTGATCCAGTTTCAGGAACAATTTGTTTGAGTTTTTAGAGAGGAGACTGGGAGTAGTAGTTGGGGCTCCAGGCTCTGGGGTAGGGAAGAGTTTTCAGGTATTCGATCCCCGTGTTCAGACCCTGGGTCAAGGGAAGATCACAGGAGATGGGAGTCTACCCTCTTGCTACATACACTGGTATGGGTTTCAAATTCCATCTCTCTGACCATTCTTCTTCCTGCCTTAGTCAGACACATGCTCCTCTGTCTCCTCTCAACTAGGTATGTATATTTATGTGTGTGCCCACGCCATATACTGCCACATACAGGCATTTGCTCATATGTGTGCACCAGGCAGGAGTGCCCCTCCCACAAAGTCACACAGACAGTCTCACTTGACCACGTGGTCACACAGACAGGACACACAGACACACACATACAGTCAGAAAGAGAAAACATCCAATATAGCATTGTTCATTTGTTTTCCATTTACAAAATCCAATAGTGAATCCAGGCAGTTAGTAAAAAGAAATGGAGGAAACCCCTCATGAATGTACCCTACCTAGCCCCACCCCTGTGATTTCCCCCCACCCCACCCCTGGGAAAGGCACCCCCATCACTATCACTGAAAGAACAGGTGCCCTCATCCCAATTCTGTCAGCCACTCTGGCCTGCCTTTCCGGGGGCCACTCCACAGCCAGGCTCATTAATGTCCTCCTGCCCAGAGTGCTCTCCTCACTTCGGCTGAGTCAAGGCTTCTCTAGTTCTGAGGCTATCTTGAGGTAGGGAAGGAGCTTAGGAAAGGCCTTAGGAGAGGAAAGGGTGGTGGACAAATACATATCTTTACTTCCCCAGGAAATGAGAAAGAGCCAAAAAACCTGGATAGGATCAATAAAGGCTCGGCTCACCAGTTCATGTGAACTGGCCTTGATGTGAGCCCACAGTGAATTCTGTCCTGGAAGGAGGCAAGTGATCTTCCACCTCCCCACCTGGTGAATTGGCTGCAGTCTTTCCCATTTGGGTGGAGGGAGGAAGGGGGAGAATAAGTGTTGGGAGGAAAGAAGTTTAGGTCTGAAAGCTCAAAAGGCTCAGTACAATTACAGAGGGGCTTGAGGCTCTTGAGGGTTGTAGAGAACAAAAAAAGAAAAAGAGGTCGTCAGATGGGAAGGGACTCATCCACCACGTACACACAATCTTCGAGTGTGTACCACTGTGAATTATCAAGGCCCCAAAAGTATTTTCATCTTCGGGAGTAGTAATGAACCCAGGGGAGAAATCTGGGGTTGAGTTCCATTCTAACTCCAGAATCAGGGATCCAGCTACTGTAGGGAATTCAGATTTCTCTCTATATTTCCTTGGGAGAGGGGCAATGTTCCTGCCTATATGGTATCCACATTAGCTCTAGTGGGGCTGGAGTACATTTCCATCCTCAGGAAGAAGAGTTGGGACCGGGGATCCAGGAGGCAGTTCAAGATTGCTGTCAAACTTGGGTCTCTTCAGGTCATGATGTGCAGCTCATATCCCGCTTTTCACTTAGCCTGGGCCCTTCCCAGGGTTCTTCTCCCTCCCCTCAATCTTCTCAAACAGATGCTCAAGAAACACTTGGGAGATGGTGGGGAGGGAGAGGAGACTGGGCTTGGGACCAGGATTTGCCTAAAACAACATTGCACATAACATAGCAATTAAACATCTCTGTTCTTGGGGGACCCAACACCCACGTTGGTCCTTTTGTCAGCAAATCAATTTCTCTCTAAATATTCAGGCCTTCTTAAAAGGACTTGGAAGAGGAGGGTGAATGGGAGCAAGGTCGGAGAGGCAATAAGAGCCCTGGAAGTCTATTTTACAGGACAAATTCCCCTTCTGGACAATGTCAAAAGGAGAGACATTAAAGCAGGAAAGCCTGTCTCCTCAGCTGTGAGTAGAAAAACCTGCATTTTCAGTTTTGCTGTTTTGTTTCTTTTTCTGAATTATCATGAGAGAGAGAGAGGGAGGGAGGAGAGGAAAGGTTATAGAAGTGGAGAAGGAGGTGGAGGAGACAGGCTTCACAGAACTAGAAATGCTTTCTAAATCCCTCTCTAGTCCCCAGCTCTGGGGTGGTATTGACAAAGGGACCTAGATTCTGGATGGTTGGAGGGACTGGGTCGGGAGCTCAGAAAGAAAGGCTCCCATATCGGCCCCCACCTCTCATTTTCTGTTAGCCCAGTCATGGTGACTATGACCTTCTCCTGGCCTGTCTGCCTACCAGCCTGCTTCCACATGACACAGTAGGGTTCTCTGGGAGCTGGGGCACCTCCTGTGCCCCAGCAGGGCACATGAGTCCTCAGGCACTTCTTGAGGTCCTTGTTGAGCAGGAAGCAGACAATCGGGTTGGACGGCAGCCTGGGCAAAGCTCATCCAAACAGCAGTGGCCAGATAACGGTGGGGCACGGTGCAGGCTTTCACAAATACTCGCCAGTAGCAGGCCACAATGTAGGGTGACCAGAGAAGCAAAAAGAGCAGTGTGATCGTGTAGAACATGCGGCCCAGCTGCTTTTCACCCTTAACCTCGTCCATGCCCAGGAGCCGCCGACTGGCTGTGCCCATTCTGCGGATACCCAGCAGGGTTGGTGGCATGGGCCCACGGCCAAACCCGGCGATCCAGTTGGCAGCAGCTTGGCCAGTGGCCCCAGGGCCATGGAATGTCCAGTTCTGGCTGATGGCTGGCACCATTTGCACTGGTTTCATCTTGCGGTGTCGATACTCAAAGAGGAGCAGCTTGCCATAGACAGCATGTGTGGCTGCCATGAGCACAGCTAACATAAGCATGAAGCCCAGTGTGTCATTGGCCTTGAAGTAGCGATGCTCAAATATGCACTGATCCTCTTCACGAATAAACTTGTAGGTGCCCACATCAAAGACTGGTGGGAAGGCCATGGCCACAGAAAGGGTCCAGGCCATGCAGATGACAGCTGCGCATGTCCAGAGTGTCATGCGCTTGGCGTAGAAGCGGTGGTGGGCAATGGCCATATAGCGAGTGACGCTGATACAGAACAGCATGAAGGCTGCATGGAAGCAAAAGAGCACAGCCATAAAGGCCACAATCTTGCAGCTGAGTGCACTGAAGGTCCAGGAGGAGCCGTGGCGCACAGAAGCCAGCACAAAGGGAAAGCAGACAGCAGAGCGTATGCCGTCAGCCAGGCACAGGTCCAGCAGAAAGTAGTAAGGAGCCTTGTGCAGTGCACGCTCCTTGAGCACCAGCAAAGACAGGATGGCGTTGCCCACTAGGCTCACGCACATGATCAGTCCCAGCAGCACCAGCTTCACATAAGCTGATGCTGATGGCGGGGGCAGTGCACCGCCTCACCTCCTCGGGCTCTCCAGTAGTGTTGGCCATATTGAGGGGTGGGAGCTGCTCCCAACCCTATGGCATCAGCCAGTTTGGTACCCAATGGGCCTTTGGAGACTCCATCAGTTGTCTCGCCGGTCACACCTGCAAATATGGAGAACAAAGGAGACACAGATGTAAAGAGACAGAGTGACAATAGAGAAACACACAAAAGAACCAAGCAGAGAGAGAGAGGATAAAGCCAAAATAAAATGGTAATAAAGGCATACATGGATAGAAATTCAGATAGAAGAAACAGAGGAGATGAGAAAGAAAAAGAGATAAGAGAGTGAGAACCAGCAAAACAGAGAGTGAGGGGTGAGGAAGAGTCAGAAAGAGATTGAAAGGTAAAGTAAGCCAAAAAAAGTAAAAGGCAGCATTAGTCTTATGTGGTCTTCCCACATAATCCCTAGCTGGTTTCAGCCCTTTCCCTTAGCTTGCTGTTGTTCCTACCCACTCTTGCTGGGTAAGGTTGCTTCATTTCTCTGGAAAACCCTCAATACTTATCTCCTTCACTGCTGAATCTTTTCCCCCTTTGTAAAACCCAAGTTTTTTTTTACTTTAGACTTTTAGACTGCCACCCAGAGTGAAAAAAAAATTTTAAATCACAAATGGTTATACATACACCCATAGATAAACCCAAAGTCTCAAGGGGCAATACCGTTCCTATGTGAAATATACCCCATTAGCTTCTCCTCTGTTTTGTGGTCTTATTGTTGTTAATGCTAGTAGCCACTCATTAAATAGGCTTCTTTATTCATGGTCATGAAAGTGCTTACCACCTTTGAAAGACAATGAGAAGATCAATGAGTCTGGAAGGGGATGGACAAGGGGGAAAGTGGCAGAAAGTGAGATCCCAGAGTTCAGATAGTGTCAGGTTATGGTCATGAAGTGGACTTCAGGTATTATGTGAGGTGAAGAATGTATAACTATAAAGATGTAGATATGTTTGTATGCTCCTTTGTAGAAACACTAGTTATTGTGATCTACTCTTTTCCAAGCACTAGGGAGAAACCTGTGAGCCAAAATTCCTGCCCCGATGAACTGATAGTTTTAGAGCAATGTTCTTCATCCTTTTTATACCAATAAACTGGTACTGTCCTGCATACTGGCCCACAGATTATCAGTTATAATCAAGGAAGTAAAAGTGGTTTCCAACTTTTCTATACCTGAGGACTAGCAGCAGTCCACAGACTTGTGGTTGGAGGATGCTGTTCTAGATAACAAGGAATATACACAGGTGAAGCATGTACATCGTTTCATGATATTTCAGCCAATTACATTCTGCATATACCATGGTGGTCCCAACTGGTTATATCACATAGCCAAGTTATATAGTAGGTTAGAAATTTGTGTAATTACACAAAAAGACTTTTGCACAATGGTGAAATCACCTAATGACATATTTAGTAGAATGTATCACTGTTATGTGATAAAAGACTGTAGGTCACATGGTGATAAATTCCTAAAAAATAAAAGTAAAGAAGGGAGGCTGAGGAAATGGCTCATGGAACTGAGTATACACTTTGAATGTGGAATACCCAGGATCAATTCCAGCTCTTATTGCTCCCCAGAGCACTGCTGTGAATGATCCTTGAGCACTGAACTCAAGAGCAGCCTCTGAGTACCATCAGGTATGCCTCCAAACAAACAAAAATAGAACAGTAGAAGGGAGAGTAGGGAATCGGGCAATGCTAGGTGTGGAAGAGGTGCAATATTCCATGAAGTGGACAGGTAAAGCTTAATGGTGTCATCTGGCTAAAGTTCTTAAGGAGTGGAGAGCAGGAGCCACATATATGCCTGGGGAGAAAAAGTCTACACAGAGGGAACATCCAGATAAAAACCCCTGAGGTAAGACTACACTTGGTATGTTTGAGAGAAAGGGAGGAGGTCATTATGAGTGGAAGAGAGTGAGTGAAAGGAAGTTGGGTAGAAGTTACTGAACAAACACAGTGAGGTGGAGAAGGTAAGTCAAGGTGAGAACTGAGCTATCTGGGTGTCACTGCTGGGTTTTGAACAATGGTGAGATACAATATGATTTATGATTGAATGCAATCTTATCGCTGCTGTGAAAAGCACATACCACATGGGAAGAAGATGGAAAGGCAGACTGTATCAGAAGACCCTATGTAATCAGTGAGAAATCATTGTACCTCGTGATTCTTCCCAAAATTGATCCCTTCTAATGAATTATATGATTTGCTGTTAAAATGTAGCTGATTGCCTGCCTCCCCTATTAGAATGAAAACTTCAGAAGGGCCAGGAGACTAGACTCAAGCCTTTTACTCCAGAAAAGCAGTGTGCAGCATGGTAAAAAGCTCTTAGATCATTTCTCTAGTGGCTCAGAGATAGCTACCTAGCGGCATTCAGGTAGGAGCAGTCAATCAAGCACAGAGTGAAGGTCCAGGCAAAGCTGGGTGGGGGCAAAAACAGGCTCATTCCTGATGTGTGTGTGGAGGGAAATGGAGGACCCAGGAGTGTGGTGTAACAGAGTAACAAGGCAGGATGCAGAGGGAAGGAACAAGCAAGGTGATTCCAGTAGAGGCTAGAGAAGCTCAGAACTATTGCTGGTGTCCAGATGGGCTAGATTGTGGGCAGTGGGACTTAAGTGGATATCTTGCTCTATCTCAGGATAAAGGCCCTCCTTTCATACTGTTGCCCAGCTCACTCAAATATGGTATGCCAGTTGGCCTCTGCTTCCCAACCCCAGCCAGGCATTAAATCCAAGGCCTGTTTCTTTCTCTCTCTCTCTCTCTGTGTGTGTGTGTGTGTGTGTGTGTGTGTAATAAGTGCCAATAGACCCTCAGAAAGAAAGGGAAGGAACTTAGAAGAAATAGGGTTGGTGGGTCTCCTGGCAAGATAAGATAATTGATACAACTATGGATCAGCCAACAGCTGTGTTGTCTTTCACTTCTCTCTCTTTCTCTCCCTCTCACTCTTAATCTCTCTCTTTCTCTTTCCTCAACTTTAAGAAGGGAAAATGAAGAGATACAATGTGAGAGAGTTTCAGAGAGAAACACACAAATAACAGAGGAGAAGAGAAGAGAGGTTAGTGTGGGGGAAACAAGAGACATGAAAGAAAGAGGGAGACAGATAAATGAGCAGAGTAAAAAAGGAGGTTTTACCTGTGGAGCCAGGACTCTACATGAGCATCCTTCAATTAAAAAAAGGAGAAAAGGTGGAAAAAATAAATAAATAAATATCTGCAGGGCTAGCCACAATGTGTAAAAGAAGAGGGAGGGAGAGATGCAGAGATAGAAAGAGAGGAAGCAGGGCTATTAAGACAGCCTGGGGTGAGTGGGAGGGGTGGGGGGTACATTGGTGGTGGAAATGGGGTACTGGTGGAGGGATGGGTGCTGGAACACTGTATTACCAAGAACCAATTGCACCTTTGTAATTGTATGTCTCACGGTGGTATAATAAAGAATTTTTTTAAAAAAAAGGAGGTTTTATACACAAAAGGAAGCAATAGAAATAGGAAGAAAAGAGAAAGTGGTCGTAAGGGGAAAAGAGACAGGCAGAAACAGCGTGTGAGACAGAGAAGGGAGAGAAACGGAAAGAAATTTAAAAAGCCAGAGACAGAGAAGAATGGAGAGACAGAGACAGAGAGACGCAATTAAGACAGTGCCTGGAAAGAGCACTATTTAGACAGAGAGGCAAGGGTAGGGAATGGGAGTTTCTGAGAGGAGATGAGGAGAAACAAGCAGAGACAGAGACAGAATAAAGATGCAGATTGTGAGAGGGATACACTAAGACTGAGCAAGAAGGCATATGATGTGTAACCCAGAATCTTCAGAGATTCAGCACAAACTCTAAGCCAAAATAACTAAAAGCAAAAGCAAAGCAAAACAAAACAATAACAAATATCACCACCAAAAACTCAGTAGCAGCAAACAAACAAAGTCTTGGTGTTACATGAAAAGCTGGGGTGATTCTTTAATTGAAGAGTTGGGTTTCTGAGCATGGATTGACAACTATAGTCTTGATCCAACTTGGGTTAAGGAGGTATGTGAATGCACATTGCACATATACAATCACACACATATGCACAACATACCTTACTGCTGTGAAGATCCTTGAACAGTAAATAACTCACATACATGGACAATGGTGTGGGCACAGGCACACATTGTATATAGCCTAAACAGCAATATTCATTCAGGTAATGTGTGTTATCAGTGCTTGGGCCTCAACAAAGTTGAGTTACTGCCCTCTAGGGGACAGTTTAGGAATTTGTAGGAGCATTCTTGGTTGTGATAACACTGATTGGGTCTTGGACAAGGATGTTGGCCATCTAGTCATATGCAGGCCATTTGGCCCAACAGCATGCTTATGTCCTGTAACCCGAGAACTTTAAACTTTTAATCAGCTAAATCTAACTCTAACATTCCACCACTACCCCTACCGCAACTTTAATATACCCTGAATTATCTAGGAATATGACTTTGGTACAAATTCAGAGGCTGACTACATTTTGTTTTATGGAGAAGTTCCTTGAGCTGTTCATTATTTGTGAAAATCTCACCCATTAGGCCTTTGCCTGTCATTTTCCTACATTGCCATGTAAGGGACAGTTTCTGATTTCCTCTCTTCTCCAAGACATTACAAGCACTAATTACTTCATCTAATCTCATTGTCACACCCAAGCATTTACATATTGAAATATAAATGTGTTTTATTATAAATTACTTTCCATGTACTACTTTTTATTTGTATTATACTCAATGAGATTTAAATAGTACATAAAATATTCATTGTTTTTTTGAAATTAAAAACAGGAATAATATGTTCAGAGGAAGAATATGATCTAAGATATTCACTTCCACAGAGGTAAAAGGATATAACAACATATATGGTGCATAAAAGGGCAGTGGATAGCAATAATCCTATATATATATATATATTCATTACATACATGTGCAAT
This sequence comes from Cryptotis parvus, assembly GCA_021461705.1. Taxonomy (NCBI): domain Eukaryota; kingdom Metazoa; phylum Chordata; class Mammalia; order Eulipotyphla; family Soricidae; genus Cryptotis; species Cryptotis parvus. The sequence continues at coordinate 32,163 of JAJIBD010014971.1, forward strand.
GGCCCATAAATCCACAATTATGACTCCCTAGAACACAAATGAACTTTTAAATCTGGTCAATACTACTCACTGTCAGGTAAACACCGATTGATATATATCTTTTGAACCAATATACTTTATTATTTACATATTTGAACTCTCCCAACACAGGTTTGTTTATAGAAATGATATAAACCTTTATCATTTCATATATTATATGCATTAATAGTCAGAATGTAAGGCACTTACATATGCCAACATGCTCATGCATACTTGAGCCCTGTCATGCGTGTATATACACACACATTTACACAAACAATCCTACTCAGATATATTTGCACGAGAGAAAAAGAGGTGAA
>JAJIBD010014972.1:0-10426 GCA_021461705.1 Cryptotis parvus
GGTTCGATCCCCGGTGTCCCATATGGTCCCCGAGCACCGCCAGGAGTAATTCCTGAGTGCAGAGCCAGGAGTAACCCCTGAGCATTGCCGGGTGTGACCCAAAAAAAAAAAAAAAAAAAAAAAGTTGGGCTTATTAGGGCATGCAGCCAGACCGGGTTCGTGGCATCCCATATGGTCCCTGAGCACTGCCAGGAGTAAGTCCTGAGTGCAGAGCCAGGAGTAACCCCTGAGCCTCGCCGGGTGTGACCCAAAAAAAAGAAAAAAAAAATCTTGGGTTCATTTAGCATCTTTTATTTGTTTATTTATTTACAGAGTTTCAGGGCCACACCTGATTGTGCTCAGGGCTAACCCCTGGCTCTGCATTCACAAATCATTCCTGGTGGGCTGGGGGAAACATGTAGGGTGTTGGGGGATCTAACCCAGTTTGGCCATGTGCAAGGCAAGTTACCTTACTGTCTCTCTGGTGCCAATTTTAGGAATATATATGTAGGTATAATACAAAAACATTTTTGAGAAATGCATGCATTGAAATAAAGGCCTACAACATACTTTAGTAGCTGGAGAGAGAATCCCTCGGGTTCAGGTGCTTGCCTTGCACACAACTGATCCCAGTTTCAACCCCAGCAATCTACAAGGTCCCCAAGTACTACCAGGAGTGATTCCTGAGCACAGAGGCAGCCGTTGCCCCCCAAACAAAAAACAAATAGTAATAGGGGCCGGAGGCGATAGTCCAGTGGGTAGGGCATTTGCCTTGCATGCGGCCGGCCCATGCCAGCCCGAGTTTGATCCCGGCATCCCATATGGTCCCCGAGCACCGCTAGGAGTAATTCCTGAGTGCAGATCCAGGAGTAACCCCTGAGCACCACCGGGTGTGACCAAAAAAAAAAAAAAAAAGCAAAAAAAAAAAAAATAGCAATAAATAAAATACTTCTTCCCCCAAAAAAGAGAGTTTGAATCAATTTTACAATAATAACAAGAGGGGCCGGAGCGATAGTCCAGCAGGTAGGGTGTTTGCCTTGCACGCTGCCGGCGTGCAAGGCAAACACCCTGGTTCCCTGGTTCCATCCCGGCATCCCGAGCACCGCCAGGAGTAATTCCTGAGTGCAGAGCCAGGAGTAACCCCTGAGCATTGCCGGGTGTGACCCAAAAAGCAAAAATAAATAAGTAAATAAAAATAACAACAAGAAAAATAAGTGAAGCTTAGCCTCTAAGATCATGTAACAACAGATCTCTCCAATTGTTTGTTAGCATAGTTTATTTTGCAGTGTGGGGAGAATGAACCCAGAGCCTCACACATGCAAAGCAAGTTCTCTACCTGTGAGCCTCAGGCCCAATTCTTTGGTGAACTCATGAAAAAATATTTCCTGATGGTCAGAAACCAAGACTAAAAAGTCACAGACAGGGGCGGAGTGATAGTACAGTGGGTAGGGCGTTTGCGTTGCATGCGGCTGACCTGGGTTTGATTTCCCGGGATCCCATATGGTCCCCCAAGCACCGACAGGAGTAATTCCTAAGTGCAGAAACAGGAATAACCACTAAGCATTGCTGGATGTGACCCAAAAAAGCAAAAAAAAGAAAAGTCACAGACAGGGTGTCAATTAATGAACATTCTGGTTTGTATTAATGTACCAACTCTATGGTGCAGTTTTCCTACTATCCAAAGTAACATTTTGCACACAGTAGGTATTTCCTAACTGCCTGCAATGTGCTGGCAGGAAGGCCTGTCTGGAATAACTGGGGAATGGGAAACAGATGGAATCACATCTGAGAAGAGGTGCAAGGAAGGAGTGTTTGCAAACAGGAAATACCCAACCCCAGGAAACAGATGTTGAAGTGCTTTGGGTCAAAATCTCTTTTTTCATGCAAAGCTCTGGGGTCTCATTTTCACTTTAGTAACCATCAAAAGGTATCTGTCTATAGGATTTATTTCCAAAACGACGCTCTGAATGTCTGCTCCACTCACAGCAAGTCTCCATGACATCTGTCCTATGGCGTTTCTTCCTCCGGCCAGCTCCGGATTCTCAGATGCCCTGGGAGGCTGCCCACATCCATGAATTCGATCTCAGCAGAGGCAGAGGCTGCAGGCAATGCTACAAGAGCTTCCAAAACATCTGCATATTCTGACATAGTTTTGCTTTCTCTACATTTCCAGCTCAGATCTCTACTGGAACCCCAGGGGTGGGCAAAAGTGACTTTTTGACTTTCTTTTAGAGGCTGAGTGTTTCCTGCAGTGCCACGGGTCACCTGGGCTTCACTGAGAGAAGGGTTGCAACACCAAGCATCAGGATCCCATCCTCCCCCACTTCCCTTCCCTTCACCACCTTTGTAACAATGACTATAGGTTGCACTCAGCTCAAAAACCTCACCCATGTTCTTGCCGAGAGGTGAATCCTTACAAGCTTCTGGGCTTGCACACACTTTTCTGGGGGATGCACTCTCCACCTCAGCACCAACACATCTTTAGTTGCAGTGTACCAGGGACCAGCCCGGTGAGCTGGGTCAAAGCAGAGACATTCTTGGGGCCGGAGGCGATAGCCAGTGGGTAGGGCGTTTGCCTTGCACATAGCCAGCCTGGACTGGCCAGGGTTCGATCCCCGGTATCCCATATGATTCCCGGAGCACCACCAGGAGTAATTCCTGACTGCAGAGCCAGGAGTAACCTCTGAGCATCGCCGGGTGTGATCAAAAAAAAAAAAAAAAAAAAAAAAGCAGAGACATTCTGGGGCCGGAGCAACAGTACAGCGGGTAGGCCGTTTGCCTTGCATGCAGCCGACCTGGGTTCGATCCTCAGCATCCCATATGGTACCTCAGCACCGCCAGAAGTAATTTCTTTTTTTGGGTCACACCCAGCAATGCTCAGGGGTTACTCCTGGCTCTGCACTCCAGGAATTACTCCGGGGGTGCCTCGGGGGGACCATATGGGATGCCGGGAATCGACCCGGGCCGGCATGGGCCGGCCGCATGCAAGGCAAACGCCCTACTCGCTGGGCTATCGCTCCGGCCCTGCCAGAAGTAATTTCTGAGCGAAGAGCTAGGAGTATCCCCTGAGCATTGCCGGGTGTGACCCTCCAAAAAATGGAAGGAAGGAAGGAAGGAAGGAAGGAAGGAAGGCGAAGGAAGGAAGGAAGGAAGGAAGGAAGGAAGGAAGGAAGGAAGGAAGGAAGGAAGGAAGGAAGGAAGGAAGGAAGGAAGGAAGGAAGGAAGGAAGGAAGGAAGGAAGGAAGGAAGGAAGGAAGGAAGGAAGGAAGGAAGGAAGGAAGGAAGGAAGGAAGGAAGGAAGGAAGGAAGGAAGGAAAGGAAGGAAGGAAGGAAGGAAGGAAGGAAATAGAAGGAAGGAAGGAAATAGAAGGAAGGAAGGAAGGAAATAGAAGGAAGGAAGGAAGGAAGGAAGGAAGGGAAGGAAGGAAGGAAGGAAGGAAGGAAGGAAGGGAAGGAAGGAAGGAAGGAAGGAAGGAAGGAAGGAAGGAAGGAAGGAAGGAAGGAAGGAAGGAAATACAGAACCCGCCAAGTAGTTGGGGTGCAGGAGGGGGAGGGAGGTGGGGACATTGGTGATGGGAGATGGGTTTGGGTGGAGGGATGGGTGTTGGAACACTGTTGAACCAAAACTCTACATGAGCATCTTGCAATTGTATGTCTAAAAGTGGTGTAATAAAATTAGGGAGGGCCGGAGCGATAGCCCAGCGGGTAGGGCGTTTGCCTTGCACTCGGCCGGCCCCTGCCAGCCCTGGGTTCGATGGCCGGCATCCCATATGGTCCCCCGAGCACTGCCAGGAGTAATTCCTGAGTGCAGGGCCAGGAGGAAACCCCTGAGCATCGCGGGTGTGACACAAAAAAGCAAAAAAAAAAAAAAAAAAAAATAGGGGAAAAAAATAATAAAACATTTACTAAGAAAAAAAAAAAAAGAGAAAATGAGGGGCCAGAACCATATCACAGCAGGTAGGGCGTTTGCCTTGTACCACGGCCAACCCGGGTTCAATCCCGGCATCCCATATGGTCCCCCACACACTGCCAGGAGTGATTCCTGAGTGTGGAGCCAGGAGAAACCCCTAAGCATTGCCGGTGTGACAAAAAAAAAGCAAAAAAACCAAAGAGAGAGACAGCAGGGCCAGAAAGATAGTGCAGCAGGCAGGGCACTTGCCTTGCCTTGCACACTGCCGAACCCAGGTTTGGTTCCCAGCATCCCATATGGTTCCCTAAGCCACATCAGGAGTAATTCCAGGGGCCAGAGTAATTCCAGGGGCCAGGTAGGGTGTTTGCCTTGCACACAGCTGACCCGGGTTCAATCCCCAGTATACCATAAGATCCCCCAAGCACTGCCAGGAGTAATTTCTGAGTGAGGAGCCAGGAGTAACCCCTGAGCATCGCTGGGTGTGGCCCAAGACAAAAAACATGAAAGAAAGCAGGGGGTGGGCCCAGAGCAATAGCACAGAGGGTAGGGCGGTTTGCTTTGCACCGACCCCAGGCATCCCATATGGTCCCCTAGCACTTCCAGAAGTAATTCCTGAGCAAAGAGCCAGGAAGTAACTCCTGAGCATCACCGAGTATGACCCAAAATGCAAAAAAAAAAGAAATGGGAGAATATATTTGCATTTCATACATCAGATACTATCATACATCACTTGGGGCCGGAGTGATAGTTCACCAGGAGGGCGTTCACCTTGCATGGAACCTACCTGTGTTCGATCCCTGGCATCCCATATGGTCCCCCGACCACTGAGTGCAGAGCCAGGAGTAACCAGGGGGCCAGAGTGATGGTTCAGCAGGCAGGGCATTTGCTTTCCACACATCAGGCCCGTGATTCCATCCCCAGCACCCCATATGGTCCCCTGCGCATCACCAGAGTAACTCCTGAGTAGAGCGCCTGGAATAACCCCTGAACATCATCGGGTCTGACCCAAAAAAAGAAAAAAAGAGAGAGAGGCCCCATTGAGGTAGTGCAGTGGGCAGAGCCTTACCTGCACTCAGGCTTGCTTTTCACTTGACCCACCCTGCAGACTCCTTGCACATATTATGGTCCTTGAGCCCCACCAGGAATGATCCCTGAGCACAGAGCCAGGAGTAAGCTGTGACCTCCCATACCCCCAATAAAGAGGGAGAGAGCGAGAAAATAAGACAAAAAGCTGGGAGTCAGGGGACTCACAGACTCTTGGACTGAAAGCCCTTGCTGTCCTTCATGTTCCGTTTTTTTTTTTTTTTTTTTTTTTTTTGCTTTTTGGGTCACACCCGGCAATGCTCAGGGGTTTCTCCTGACTCTGCACTCAGGAATTACTCCTGGCGGTGCTCGGGGGGACCATATGGGATGCCGGGGGATTGAACCCGGGAAAGCAAGAAATAATCCCTTTAGAAATAAGCCCATTATAAAGATGTTTGTCTCAATACATTGAGACCTTCTGAAATGCAAATAGTTTTAGCCTTGTTAGAGTAAGACAGCTGACCCAGGAATGTTGTTCTCCCAGTGATGTTTAAGAATCAAGGCAATAAACACGGAACATGGGACCGGAGCTGTTACAGTGGGGTTAACTTCTCTTTACAGTGGGTTGTATCTTATCCTACAGGGGCTGTGTCTGCTCTTTACAGAATAGGCCCCTCTGTTCTTAGGCTCACAGCTGAAGTGTCTCAATCTTGCATTAGGAGGGGCCTGGAGGCGATAGCCCAGTGGGTAGGGTATTTGCCTTGCACGCGACCGGCACAGGCCGGCCTGGGTTCGATCCCGGCATCCCATATGGTTCCTCAAGCACCGCCAGGAGTAATTCCTGAGTGCAGAGCCAGGAGTAACCCCTGAGCATTGCCGGGTGGACTCAAAAAGAAAAAAAAAATCTTGCATTAGGGGTGCCAAGGAGAATACAGTCACAAGTGATATGTCCCAGATTTAGGCTCCACCCCTGTTTGATCATCCATGCCCTTCTGAAAAGGTTCCATGTGAAGCCATTTTTTTTTATTTTATAATTTTGAAGCCATCTTTAAAATGGAGCCAAGGGGCTGGAGCATTGGTCCAGTGGGTAGGGCATTTGCCTTCCATGCAGATGACCCGGTTTCGATCCCCAGCATCCCATATGGTCCCCGAGCACCGCCAGGTGTAATTCCTGAGTACAAAGCCAGAAGTAACCCCTGAGCATTGCCAGGTGTGACTCAGAAAGAAAAAATAAAATAAAATAAACATCATCCAAATGAATTGCTATTAGCCATCACCTGCAGCCCTGGTAAAGTGATTCTTTGCCTTAGTACAAGGCTGGCCTGTGCCAGCTTGGTTCGATCCCCAGCATCCCATATGGTCCCCCCGAGCACTGCCAGGAGTGATTCCTGAGTGTAGAGTCAGGAGTAAACCCTGAGCATCGCCGGGTATGACCCAAAAAGCAAAAAATAAAAAATAAAGAAAAGACCTTAGGTCTGGTCAGAACTTATACCATACACAAGGGTCCAAGTCTCCCACCAAAGAGGTTCCCACCAGACAGAGAGTCCTTCCAAAGAGGGTCCTACCAGATAGGAGTCCACCAAAGAGAGGGATCTCACCTGAGAGAGAGCCCTACCAAAAAAAGGAGAGAGTACCTCAAGTCAGTCCTCTTATATACACCAAAGTAATTCTAACTTCAGGAAGGGTCCTGTCAACAAAGAACCCTAAACAGCTTCTAGATAGTAGAAGGGTGGTGTCACACCCTATTATAGGTATAAACAAAGGACTACACCAAGGACTAATCCCATCTTCTGAGATTATCTCTTTTTTTTTTTTTTTTTTTTTGCTTTTTGGGTCACACCCGGCGATGCTCAGGGGTTACTCCTGGCTCTACACTCAGGAATTACTCCTGGCGGTGCTCGGGGACCATATGGGATGCCGGGAATCAAACCCAGGCCAGCACAGGCCGGCCGCGCCAAGGCAAACACCCTACCCGCTGGGCTATCGCTCCGGCCCCTGAGATCATCTCTTATGTAAAACACTGGAGAGAGAGAGATGGGGCTGGTATAAAATAATACATCTTAATTTCATGGGCTTCATGTAATCTAGATGGTACCCACAAGGTCCTTCTTATTTATTATCTGCAACAGGGTGATTCTGAGTGTCTTGTTCTCTGTATACTGAAAGAGTCACACTCACCTGCATGAGGGCAAACTAGTATGATCCTTCCCATAATCTTTTTTTTTTTTTTTTTGCTTTTTTGGGTCACAACCTGCAATGCTCAGGGGTTACTACTGGCTCTTCTCTCAGGAATTGCTCCTGGCGGTGCCTGGGGGACCATATGGGATGCCTGGATCAAACAGTAGGCTGCCTGTAAGGCAAATGCCCTACCCTCTGTGCTATTGCTCCGGCCCCCTTCCCATAATCTTAAATAATAGTCTCAGTGTAGCCAGGGTGGTAGTCTCCTGGTAAATTCTAACTGTCCCACGCTGGGTGTAGTGGATATAAAGAGGAGCTGTGCCCAATCTAGATAACATAGAAGTCTTAGTAGATGTATAATAATAAGTCAGAAGTTACTCATTCAGGGGCCAGAGGGATAGTACAGAGGTTAGGGCGTTTGCCTTGCCAGGTGTGACCCAAAAAAGCAAAAAACAAAACAAAAAAATAAAGCTTTGTAAATAAAAACATGAACCAATAAAAAGAAAAGCACTGCTGGTTATCTTAACCTCAAAATAGATTTCTTCAGGATGGGCAAGGGAATTACAATTCCAGTAGCTCAGGCTATGGGAATTCTGAGAAACGCAGGAGAGGAGGGGGAAGCTCTAAAGGGGCGGAGCATGCAAGAGGCTGGGTGCAGAGGCTTTTCCCTGTGGGAGCAGGCGGCAGGCCCCATCGTGCACTGGGAAGGCCGTGCCCACTACCGGTTTGGAGGAGCAGGTCGGCTCCTTCCAGTGCTGGCACATGGTCAAGATGAGAGCTCCGAGCAGTCTGAGACCCTCCCAGCTCCCGTTTCCTCCAGTTTCTTAGGACACTTGCCGAGCTGGGACACTTTCCCACCCGGCATGGTCCCAGCCCGCAGCTCTCCTACCATGGCCAAGGGACCTTTTCAGATCCCAGCTCTCCAGGTTTCCTCTGTTGGCCATTTTCCTGCAAGACCAGTTTAAGGGGGTAGGGGGTTGCCTGAGCAAAGGAAGCAGAGTGCATAGTACAGCAGGTAGGGTGTATAGCACAGCAGGTAGGGTGTATAGCACAGCAGGCAGGGTGTATAGCACAGCAGGCAGGGTGTATAGCACAGCAGGCAGGGTGTATAGCACAGCAGGCAGGGTGTATAGCACAGCAGGTAGGGTGTATAGCAGAGCAGGTAGGGTGTATAGCACAGCAGGCAGGGTGTATAGCACAGCACAGCAGGTAGGGTTATAGCACAGCAGGCAGGGTGTATAGCACAGCAGGTAGGGTGTATAGCACAGCAGGTAGGGTGTACAGTTACAGCAGGCAGGGTGTATAGCACAGCAGGCAGGGTGTATAGCACAGCAGGTAGGGTGTATAGCACAGCAGGCAGGGTGTATAGCACAGCAGGCAGGGTGTATAGCACAGCAGGCAGGGTGTATAGCACAGCAGGCAGGGTGTATAGCACAGCAGGCAGGGTATATAGCACAGCAGGTAGGGTGTATAGCACAGCAGGCAGGGTGTATAGCATAGCAGGTAGGGTGTATAGCACAGCAGGTAGGGTGTATAGCACAGCACAGCAGGGTGTATAGCACAGCAGGCAGGATTATAACACAGCAGGCAGGGTGTATAGTACAGCAGGCAGGGTGTATAGCACAGTAGGCAGGGTGTACAGCACAGCAGGCAGGGTATATAGCACAGCAGGCAGGGTGTATAGCACAGCAGGCAGGATTATAACACAGCAGGCAGGGTGTATAGTACAGCAGGCAGGGTGTATAGCACAGCAGGCAGGGTGTATAGCACAGCAGGCAGGGTGTATAGCACAGCAGGCAGGGTGTATAGCACAGCAGGCAGGGTGTATAGCACAGCAGGCAGGATTATAACACAGCAGGCAGGGTGCACAGTAGGCAGGGTGTATAGCACAGTAGGCAGGGTGTATAGCACAGCACAGCAGGCAGGGTGTATAGCACAGCAGGCAGGGTGTTGGAGGACAGGTTTAGTTAGCTTGGGAATTTTGTTGTTTTACCTACTCCCAGCTTAATCTATTTAAGTCAAGGTTCATTCTAATGAGACCTCTCTTCTATGTAAACACTGCTAGCGGGTGTGGCAGTTACAGAAGTCACCTTGACTGAATAACTTCTGACTTATACATCTACTAAGACTTCTATGTTTTCTAGATTGGGCACAGCTCCTCTTTATACCCACTGCACCCAGCGTGGGACAGTTAGAATTTACCAGGAGACTACCACCCTGGCTACGTTGAGACTATAGGAAGACTATAGGAAGGATCATACTGGTTTGCTCTAAGCAGTCGAGTGTGACCCTTTCAGTACACGAGAACAAGATACTCAGAATCACCCTGGTGCAGATAATAATAAGAAGGACCTTGTGGGTACCATCTAGATTACATGAAGCTCTTGAAGTTAAGATGTATTATTTTATACCAGCCCCACCCCCCCTCTCTCTCCAGTGTTTTACATAAGAGATAATCTTGGGATTAGTCCTTGGCATAACCTTTGTTTATACCTGCAATAGGGTGTGGCACTACATTCTGTTTAGGGTTCTTTGTTGACATGACCCTCCGGCTGGATTACTTTGGTGTATATAAGGGGATGACTTGAGGCCCCTTCACTTTGGGCCTTTTCGCTTTTGGCTCCTCAGCCTTTTGGCTTTTGGCTTTTTGCTCTTTGCTCTTTGGCCTTTTGCTCCCTTCTTCTGGGTAGGACTCAGCGCAGGTGAGATCCTCTCTCTTTGGTGGGAGACTTAGGCTCTATTTTAAGTTAGGACCAGAGCTAGAGTTTGTTCATTATATTGGATTGCTGTGGAAGAGCTTTTGTACTATTAAAAGCCTTTTAGGAACTGCACCAGACTTGTGAGTTTTCATCTGTTCCCCCTGGCGTCCTCAGAGGTAGAAGAGAACTTCTGTCCTGACACTGTCAGGGACCTCAGCGGCATTCCCCAACAGCAGGGTGTATAGCACAGCAGGCAGGGTGTATAGTACAGCAGACAGGGTGTATAGCTCAGCAGCTAGGGTGTATAAGCGCAGCAGGCAGGGTGTATAGCACAGCAGGTAGGGTTATAGCACAGCAGGCAGGGTGTATAGCACAGCAGGCAGGGTGTATAGCACAGCAGGCAGGGTGTATAGCACAGCAGGTAGGGTGTATAGCACAGCAGGTAGGGTGTATAGCACAGCAGGCAGGGTGTATAGCACAGCAGGCAGAGTGTACAGCACAGCAGGCAGGGTGTATAGCACAGCAGGTAGGATGTATAGCACAGCAGGTAGGGTGTATAGCACAGCAGGTAGGGTGTATAGCACAGCCGGCAGGGTGTATAGCACAACAAGTAGGGTTATAGCATAGCAGGCAGGGT